>JAJJMC010027464.1:998512-1039093 GCA_023531435.1 Papaver californicum | reverse complement strand
CTCCGGTGAGAAAAAGGGAAGAAGAAGGGATAAGGGATGAAATTAGTTTTAATTTGAATGTGTAACTGATTTGTATAATTTTGTTTTTAATAAGGTTAATTTTGTAACTTATTTGTGGGAAGTTAATTAGGAGTAGAGGGTATTTTAGTAATTCCAATGATTAAAGGGTAACTTAGTAATTGAACCACCCTTTAGACACCTCTATAAACCATCCTAGACAACCTAAGTGTTTTGTATTCCCACTAAAAATATTGTATGCCCAGAAACAGGCTTCTTTGATAACCAATTGTACTTGTTTGCAATCTTTTTCCATGACAATTGTCAAGCGAGCAAGTAGGAAGGCCCATAGGTGTTATTTGGATTCGCAACACTAGTATTGGCTTATTGGATATTTGTGGTGGTGGAAGTATATTTATACACAACGTCTAACACTACAAGTTATTCTTAACAGAAACTTTATATAGAAAATTGTTAAGTGGTGCATCCAAAACAAATGAGTTGTATGCCAGTTCTACACTGCTAAAATTGCAGAAGATCTAATCATTGTATATCGATGGAAAGTAAGAATAATAACCTTACATCAGTTCTTTTGTTCCTCCAATTATATCTTATATTTTTAAAACGGGAGAAAAACATAACTTTCTATTTAGTCCTACCATCTCAAGCATAGTACTAGAAATTCCTAATTTACCAAACTTAGAACGGGTTAGTCCTTTTCTTAAAGATTTAGTCCAAACTGAATTTCTTTAATAACAAAAGTATCCCTCATATAAAAATCGTATACCATCTTATTCATTCACTTAGGTTTAGTCGGTGTCTCTGAAATGAAGACGAGTATTTAAGTTTAGTTGTTCATCTCGATTAAGCTCAATTATTCAAAACGTTTCAACAATTTTTATATATCTTAGTTGCATTTTGTTGTTCTAGATCTTGCTTTTAGGGTTTGTTTCTTCAATTTTAGGTATTTTGTTCAATTTTTCTGTGAGGAATTATTATTATAGAGTTGTTTGAAGATTTTGGAATCGAAGCTGAAAAAGCTATTGTTCGTGATGTTGGGAAATTGTTACCTCTTCCAGAACTTTTTGCATCAATTTTCATCCATCAAGTCGGATTACATTACTCGACAACAGGTATTTTATTTCGTATTTCTAGCTATTTTTATGACCATTATAAGTTAACTAGGATTTGATCTTGTTCATTTCTAGTTTGGAATTAATCATTATATACACGACGACTTGAATCTAAGTTTTTTTCTTCTGTGTCATTAAGATTTAAGATTTATATTGTAATAGTTGTACTGTTAGTTCTGGTTTATGTAAGGTATATTTTGGGTTTGTGTTTTCATTTTGGAGTAATGGTGAGTGAGAGTACTATAAGGAATGATTTTAGTATAAGAGTGTGTGTTATCAAAGAATGATTGCACAGTCTTTGGTATGTCCTATGGAAACTACAGTACCTGCAACTAGATCATTGGTAATTAATTTTTTTCTCGTAATTGTTATCATTTCGATAGGTATTCGCTAAAAAGCATATTGATAAGAGTTATTCGGTTATGTGATTTCTAACTCAAGTTATTTACAATGTGCTTTAAATTGCAAGTATTTTAAGTTGTTTTATTTGTAGGATTTGATGTTTATGTTATGGATTTTGGGGGCTTATTAGATTATTGTTTTTGTTTTTGTTTTTGTTTTTGTAGGGAGTGTCGTTATGCTATTGGGGATGCTTCAACATCTAGTGGTGTCGCTCATGGGTCTCGTTCTATTATATCTCAAAGAAATTAGTTTTATATGAATATGATATCAAAAAATGTTGGTACTCGAAATCTTATTGATTCTGTAAGTGGTGAAAATGATGGTAACGAGCTATCCAATAACAGATGAATTTCTTGTTAAGATGGACCTTACAGATGATTTGTTGTGCATGGTATGATACTTGCGAATGTGTGTACGTCTATATATTTGTTTTGGTTTATATTGAATTTGTTTCATTTTTTAGCTCATGTTGTTGTTTGATTTGCAGATGTTTTCTTTCTTGGATTATTTTAATCTATTTCGGGATGCTAGAGTGTGTCAAAAATGGCGATCGACTGATAGACATTAGGACTTCTGGAAGCGTTAAATTTTGAAGACAAGAGAATAACTGAACTGCAGTGTGAGTCTTCCTTGAATACTTCTCTAAAGATTATAGTACCTGTAGTAAAACCGCTAATATCATTAGTTATGATTTTTCCTGTCAATCTCCCTTTGTTTAAAATGATTTGGGAATTCATAAATTAGTTTGTAATGGGTGTGTAAATAGTTTCTTTGTGCATATTAGTTTTCCCGTTCTTTCTCGTCAAATTGAAATAGTATCACCGTAAGGAATGTTGTAGTTTTAGAGGCTTTTAAACAGTTTGTTAAATTAAATGTCTTATCCTCCAATAATATCTTCTTTTCTAATTCATCTGTTGACTATAGGAGTACTGCACATATTTGTACACATGCTAATTTTTAATGTGCACATAGTTGTACACCTTTTCATTGTTAATGTTTTTTGAGATGAACTTATACACATGAATATACATGTTTTGGGTACACATGTGTACATAGTTGTACACATGTTGATTGTTACCGTGCACATAGTTGTGCACATATTGATTATTTTTATTATTTATCTTAAGGGACTCATAAGCTCAAAATGGTATAGCGCCCAAGCCTATCACAAGGTTTGTGAAGGTTGATGGTTCAAATCTATCTGAGTTTCCATGTTATATTTATACAATATGGGTAGGTGTGTACATACTGGTGCACGCTTGTAATTCCCATGAAATAGATTTGTTTGTAGGTAAATATGATTGATTTATTCCATATTTTGTACGGGTGTATATATTGGTGCACCAGTGTATATTCCATGAAAAATAGGTTTGTGTATGGGTATGAATGATCGATTTAATATATGTTTTGCAGGGGTATACATACTGGTACACATGTGTAATTCCCATGAAAAAGTAGGTTTGTGTGTGGTTATGAATGATTGGATTTTATGCATTTTGCAGGGGTGCACATATTGGTGCACCAATGTAATTCCATGAAAAATCAGGTTTGTGTATGATTATGAATGATCGGTTTTTATGCATGTTTTGCAGGGGTGTACAAATTGGTACACTAGTGCATTTTCCATAATCTCTACTATCACTATCGGTAGATTATGAAATTCAGGAAACAACCGATTGTGAAAGTAGAGAAATTCGAAGTTTTACTAGTTATGAAAATAAATAAATTTAGGGCAACTATCACAATCGGTAGATAATGAACATCATGAAACTACCGATTTTGACAGTAGAGAAATTTGAAGTTTTACTAGATTTGAAATAAATAAATTTGGGGCAACTATCACAATCGGTAGATAATGAACATCACGAAACTACCGATTTTGAAAGTAGAGAAATTCAAAGTTTTACTAGTTTTGAAGGAAAACAAATTGGGGCGACTATCACAATCGGTAGATAATGAACATCACAAAACTACCGATTTTGAAAGTAGAGAAATTCGAAGTTTTACTAGTTTTGAAAATAAATAAATTGGGGCAACTATCACAATCGGTAGATAATGAACATCACGAAACTACCGATTTTGAAAGTAGAGGAATTCGAAGTTTTACTAGTTTTGAAAATAAATAAATTTGGGGAAACTATTACAATCGGTAGATAATGAACATCATGAAACTACCGTTTTTGAAAGTAGAGAAATTCAAAGTTTTACTAGTTTTGAAAAATATTAAATTTGGGGCGACTATCACAATCGATAGATAATGAATATCACGAAACTACCGATTATGCTTAATTTACATGTTTAGAGTGTCAAATGCATACTTGTTATAACTATAATTCTTTCATATTACTTATTATTACGTTTGTTTTCTATCTTACATATTATATCAGGTGAATCATCCGAGAATGAGCTACAAAGTGCTAAAGGAGCAAGAAAGTGAAGTGTTATTGATGAAGAAGAGACAAAGACTAAATTAAACTCATTCAAATCCATTATTTCTTATGATCATATTGTAGGGAATTCAAATACGAAGTGAACGCAAAAATAATGAGGTCATTCCGAGTTCGAACGAAGAAGTTGCGGGTAAAACAGCCGAAATAAAGAGCGAAACACAAAACAAACAATCGATAGATATGAAGGGTATCAAGCCTACCGATTAAGGGCACTTTTGGGAACATAAAACTTGAGTTTTTGGGACATTCAAATCGGGAAAAAAATGAGGAACGAGACTACCGATTATGGTAAGTTTGAGTACATAAAGCTTGAGTTTTTGGGACATTACAATCGGGAGAAAGATGAGGAACGAGACTACCGATTATGGAAAGTTTGTGTACATAAAACTTGAGTTTTTGGGACATTACAATCGGGAGAAAGATGAGGAACGAAACTACCGATTGTGAAAGTAGAGAAATTCAAAATTTTATTAATTTTGAAAATAAATAAATTTGGGGCAACTATCACAATCGGTAGATAATTAACTTCACGAAATTACCGATTGTGAAAGTAAAGAAATTCGAAGTTTTATTAGTTTTGAAAAAAAATTAAATTTGGGACAACTATCACAATCGGTAAATAATGAACATCATGAAACTACCGATTGTGCTTCTATTTTGGAACAAAAGAGTATAATCGGCAGATAGTGTACTCTATTATCTACCAATTCAGAGACGTTAATGCCGCTGAATGCATTCAATCGTCATCTCTAATCGTTATTGAACCTTCAACATGATATTCTTAATGATGTTTTCCATCTTCTTCTTCATACTCATCCATTTTTGTTATTGATTTTAGGTAAACCTAGTTTTCCTAACTTCTTCTTTTCCAACACACTCTCTATTTCCTTTTAAAACCATAACTCAAATGATTTTTTAACACTAACATAATCAAAATTAAATAACTAATTAAATAAGAGTAGATTAGCTATTATAAAAAATATATGGATAAAATGTGTGTTGATATTATTTTGTAGTGACCCTATTTTACTTTATTAGTCGTCCCAAATTTTTTTTAGATCACCCTTAAAAACACTAGATTATTTATACCCTTATAATGTTTTCTCATTTTTCATTTCTCATTTTCTATCATCACTTCTCTCACTCTCTCTACATAAGTGTTTCTAATGGATACTTCCATTCTTTCTTCACTGCTAAGTCCTTCTAGTCTAATTACTCTCATTATCATCGTCTTAATCTTCATCTTTCGTTCTTCTTCGTCTCGATTCTCAACTCATCAAGAAAACTTCAACTCCCACCAGGAACATTAGGCTTACCTTTCATAGGAGAGAGTCTACAAATTATATCAGCTTACAAATCTGAAAACCCCGAACCCTTTATCGACGAACGTGTGAAACGATACGGTAACGTATTTACGACACATTTGTTCGGTAAACCAACGGTTTTCTCAACCGATCCTGATGTGAATCGGTATGTACTCCAAAATGAAGGGAGATTATTTGAAAGCAGTTATTCTTCTTCAATTACAAACTTATTAGGAAAACATTCATTGTTGATCATTAAAGGAAATCTTCACAAAAAATTGCATTCACTAACTATGAGTTTCGCTAACTCGAGTATTATTCGTGATCATTCACTTGTTGATGTTAACCGACTCGTTAAACTGAACTCTTGAGGTGATCAAGTTTTACTACAAGATGAAGCTAAGAAGGTAACTATCAATTTTTATTTTTATTTTTAATGATGAGTGGATTCGGTTGGGAAATCTGCCGATTCATAGCTAGCAGGTCCCTTGCCATGGCAATTGGCGCATAGTGGCACAGATCCATTACAATACATGGTCCTAGGTGGTCCAAAGGAAGTGTCCCAGTGTTTCTTTTTTACCTTTACATCCAGGTTTATTTATGAGAATCTTATCTCTTAACTGTCCTTTTATATAAAAATAAAATAAAATTGGGTGCAGATAACATTTGAGCTGACAGTGAAGCAGTTGATGAGTATTGATCCAGGGGAATATTCAGAAAACTTGAGGAAAGAATATGTACTTCTCATTGAGGGATTCTTTTTTGTTCCTAGTCCCTTTTTCTTCACCACTTATGGTAGAGCCATCAAAGTAATTAATTACTACTTAATCCTTTTGATTTTTTTTAAAAATAAATGCATTTTTAACTAACATTTTTTAGTGGAGAATGCTGACACATTTTAAACTCATATCACTGATATTATTATTTTAAGAAAAGTTGAACCATATGAAAAATGAACAATGCATGCCAGAAGGAAAGTAGCAGAGTCGCTTCTATAGGTGGTTAAGGAGAGAAGGAAAGAAAACCCTAGGGTAATATTAATAGTAGTAATGATGGTGGTGGTAAGAAGAATAAAAACATGCTGGAAGCTTTGTCAGAGGAAGAATGTGGGTTAAGTGACGAAGAGATTGTGGATTTCATGCTTCTTTATTAGTAGCTGGTTATGAAACTACTTCCACCATTATGACTCTTGTTGTTAAGTTTCTCACTGAGACTCCTCTTGCTTTGGCTCAACTCAAGGTATTCATTCCTCTCCCTTCACTATTGTGGTGGATGGTTTTGTTGAAACTTCTTGTTCCACATGCACCCAAATAAATAGCTAAGAAATTAAGGATTATTGTTCTTTGGTACCATATTTAGACGTGAATTCTTTAGACTGGCAGTGGGGTTACCAAATTTTATGAGATACCGATATGATAAATTCAGTGTCGAAGGTTATTTTGTTTTATATAATTCTAACGATGATGTTTATTTTAGAGGCATATCATGGGTGCCCAACACCATAGTAAGAACATAAATAAGACCTACCACTTTTGCACAGGGTAACGTTTCTAACATTGCATTGCATGAGACCTAAGAATAACAAAAAAGAGAAACAACACAATCTAGAAATCGACGAAATAATTGTGTCGATCGATTGAGTCATTGATGCAAATGCAACACCAACAATGGAGTCGTATGGTATACGACACTACCGCGACAAACAAAGCTTTCATCATTTCCATTTTTCCTTGAATAAATATCCATCAAAAAGAATAGAATACAAAACTTTCGTCATATGGTTCAGTCAGTCTAGACAGAGACGTAGAGTTTGAATGGCTTCGATTTCTTCCGGAAGCAGATGCTTATTCATCTGCTTTTCACGTTCCGTGAATAGCCGGAAAATTAAGGAATATCCAGAAAGGTATTTCGGGAATCGGTCTGATTTTTTCTCTGTTTCGTTTGAAGAAAGGAAGAATCCCAAAGAATCAATCTTTCTTTTAGTTGTTGATGTTAGAATTATAAGTTGTATTGATTTTTTATGTGTTGTATCAATTCCTACTACAAACTATTTATAGCAAAGTAACTTAAATAGGAAGAAAAACTATTCCAACTAGGAAACCACTTCTAAACTTAAACCTAAACTAGGAAACTCATAATACCAAACTTCTAACACTTCCCCTCAAGCTGAGTAGTGGGATCTCCAATGCTCAACTTGGACAATACTGATTCAAATATCTTGCCTTAACTGCCTTTCTGAGAATGTCTGCCAACTGACTCTCAGATTTCACAAAGGGTAGCTCAATAGTGCCGTCTTCGATCTTCTTTTTATGAAATGCCGACCCACTTCTACGTGTTTGCTTCTATCATGTTGTACAGGATTTTCTGAAATTCTAATTGCCGCCTTATTGTCACACATCAACTGAGTCAGAAGCTTTAGTGGAAAACCAATCTCATTCATTTCTTTAGCAAAAGAATCTCTGTGATTCCTTTTACAATGCCCCGGAACTCTGCTTCTGCACTTGATAGTGCCACTACCTTCTATTTCTTACTTCTCCAAGTGACCAAGTTCCCTCCAACTAAGGTAAAATACCCTGCAGTGGATCGTCTATCGTTTGGGTTACCAACCCAATCAACATTAGTACCTCAAACTCAGTCCTTCCAACCATTCTCTGTTTCTCTTCTCAACTGTCTTAAACCATCTTCTATTTGTTCGATTGAACTCACAGAGAAATTGAAACCCATTAACACAGATTCATCTTCGGTCATAGCAACATTAAACCAATAACCACCACCACCACAGGTTCGAATGGCATTGACCACCATTATCTTCTACCTCATCTACCTGAGTTCTTCTCCTCTGCAACCCTCTTTTATCTTCTTCATCTTCTTGTTTGAATCTCTACATCACAGAATCATCACCATCACTGGCCTATCTTCCTTATGATCTCATCTCAACCTCAGCTATACTTCTCTTTCCCTACCTCAAGTTGGAGCACGTAACGGATTGAAGTATCCAACTTGAAAGAAAAAATAGTATCTGGAGAAATTTACAAAGCCAAAACTGTGGAAGGGTCCTCCAGTTCTTCATCCTGGCCGCGTACCTCATCCTCCAACATTAAAATAATAGCCTTTTTATCAGACTGCTGCAACTCAAAATTGTGATCCAATTCAGGACGATCCTTCCACCAAGTCTTCCCAGCATTGTGCTTTTTGTTAGTAGTAGTAGTAGTAGTAGTAGGAGCCATAGTTATTGAGGCTTCTTTCAAACCTGTATATTCTACAATAGGGTCTTGTATAGTTGAAGAGGGAGATGACGATGATGATGGTGCTGATGATGATGCAAGTTTCTAATCTTGCAGTTAAATTTTGTTTTAAATCTGCCAAAGAGTTTCTGACAGACATTAACTTTTCTAAAGAATCGAGTTTTTCCATGTCTATGTTATCCCACCAAAGACTGTCATCATGATCACTTCCAAGAACGACATGTTTCTTCTTCCTGCACTGTTGAATACATGAAGAGTTCTTACTTTTCTTATTGTCTTTGGTTTGATCGGCGAGAAATTGTTCAACGATATGACAAACACCTAAAGAAGAATTACCGAATGTGTAAGTCTTTTAAACAGTTTGTTAAATTAAATGTCTTATCCTCCAATAATATCTTCTTTGCTAATTATCTGTTGACTATAGGAGTATTGCACATATTTGTACACATGCTAATTTTTAATGTGCACATAGTTGTACACCTTTTCATTGTTAATGTTTTTTGAGATGAACTTATACACATGAATATACATGTTTTGGGTACACATGTGTACATAGTTGTACACATGTTGATTGTTACCGTGCACATAGTTGTGCACATATTGATTCTTTTATTATTTATCTTAAGGGACTCATAAGCTCAAAATGGTATAGCGCCCAAGCCTATCACAAGGTTTACGGAGGTTGATGGTTCAAATCTATCTGAGTTTCCATGTTATGTTTATACAATATGGGTAGGTGTGTACATACTGGTGCACATGTGTATTTCCCATGAAATAGATTTGTTTGTAGGTAAATATGATTGATTTATTCCATATTTTGTAGGAGTGTATATATTGGTGCACCTGTGTATGTTCCATGAAAAATAGGTCTGTGTATGGGTATGAATGATCGATTTAATGTATGTTTTGTAGGGGTGTACATACTGGTACACATGTGTAATTCCCATTTAAATGTAGGTTTGTGTGTGGTTATGAATGATCGGATTTTATGCATTTTGCAGGGGTGCCCATATTGGTGCACCAATGTAATTTCATGAAAAATCAGGTTTGTGTATGATTATGAATGATTGGTTTTTATGCATGTTTTGCAGGGGTGTACATATTGGTACACTAGTGCATTTTCCATAATCTCTACTATCACTATCGGTAGATTATGAAATTCAGGAAACAACCGATTGGAATCATCGTCCAACGACTTTACCATTACCACTGTACTACCATGATATCAGCGTGTACTGTTATCTTTGCACCCAACAACAAATATTTAAGAGATTTTTTATCTGCACCCCCCAATAAATAATTGAAATTCAAGCCGGTCCCCAAGAAATAGATAAATTTGTTTCTGGCCCAAAACTTACCTTTTCTGTATCAATAAGAGTTAAATGGTCCGTGTGCTTCATACATGTTATTTTTATCCTTCCTCTAAGACCTTAATACCCTTTAATGTTCATCTCTTTCTCTACTCCGCATAATAGAGTACTAGCTTTCTATTATACAGCTGGAGTCACCTATTGTGCGGAACCTATATAAGTTTGGTTTTCCATTTGGAAGAGAGACAAATTTGGAGCAAATTAAGAGGCTTCTTGCAGAGCTCTCTTTGGAAGAACTTGATGAGGTCATTAGAATTAAAACACTCAGAACCGAAGCCATTCAAGGAAGCTGCTAAAGCTGATGAAGTTGATTAGTGAGAGGATGCTGAAAATGATTTAGTATATGATGTTTATCTAAAACAATAGTTTATATTTATTTAGAATGACTTTTTATGTTTGGATCGTAGCTACTAGAATATTTAACTGGTCTTTGAACTAAGGTTTTAATTACATCTTATGTGTCACTTTTCATTGCACATGGTCAAACTTAGGCTCAACAACTAGTTTTTTGAATTTTTTTGAAAATATAGTTGTTTCCCCCTTTATGCATATAAATAGGATAACCCATTCTCCATCATACACTACTTCATTCAAACAAATCCTTCTTCAACATTCACTGCTTCCTTCAAAGTAAAACTCTTTTGCAATGGCAAGTCCATTATCAACTACCAATTCAACTGAAGAGATATTCAGAAGATGCAAACGAACTATCCATCATTATCATCAACTACAAAATCAATAAGGGATATGGAAGAAGAGGTACGCAAAAGAAGCAAACCAATGACTGCCATGAAAAAAGAGGAACTCAAGAAACGAGGTTACAACCAATTCGAACGAAGGGAAAGGTTAAAGTCCGATGTGGATGAGACAGAATGGATTAGGAATTATTATGTCGTCATGGATCTTCCAGAAGAACATCGAAATGAGCGTATATTTTAGAATCGGGTAAAAACAGGACCTTACGTTCCCAAACCGGACGCGAAGTGAAAGGGTCCACGCCATGATTATACGGCCGACTATCTTTGTTCAAGGACCAAATATTTTAAGAAGTTGTGCATCAAGTACAACGAGTTTCTTGCTAGGCACATAGGGGATAAGTTTGCGGCACAAGATGCATTTACCAAATGGAAAGAATAGTCGTTTTATCATTTCGAAGCTTCCATGATAGTTGCGTCTCACACCGTGAAATAAATATCTCCTAATTTTAAATAAATATGTAACTTTAAGTTTCTATATATTAATGAAAAAATGTCTTACTTCAGAAAGCTTAAGGAGAATGTCGAATAATTCGATTAACATCAATTGTGATTATGACAACCATTGTTCACTTAAAAAAGCTTATATACACCATTGACTCTATTCATTATAATCTTAAACGGGCAATCATGCTTCTTTGACTTCGACTTACTCGTGTAGACCCTAGATGTCCTTTTCACATACAGTTTTTTCTTTGCTTAGTGACTTTCATGCTTTCCATTTCTCTCGCAAATAATTTCCAAACAATCACGCCTCAAATGACGGCCTAAGACTAATGCGTATTTGATCTTCATGTCTTTGTCCACAAACCATTGCCTTGCATCCTCCTTATTTTCCCACACCAAATCAGTGTCATAGTGGGCAAAAGTATCAGGCCCCATCCGAGACACGGGTTCAGGTTGGTCGCCGACCGTTTGAACAATCTACAATATTAATCAAAAAATTAGGCCAAGAGAATCGGCGGATATGTAACAATCGGGCCAAACGATTCTATAAAATCGGCATTTAGGTCCCCTCATATCCACCGATTCCACCTAGTTTTGATTTTGGGAAAAAAAACCTAAATGATAGAATCGCCACAACTGAAATGATTTATGTAACGATTCTAGCATTCAACAAAGTGTAGTTTTTCTGGACGCTTTTTCGACTAGAATCGTTACATAGATCAACACACATCGACCGATGATTTGACCCACCAATTCCCCCAAAAATAAATCAGAATCGGTCGTTGTTCATGACCATAACCGCCGATTCTGGTTCGTAATTTCTGAGAATATGTGGAATCGTTGGTTACGATGTCATCGTAACCGCCGATTCTGGGTTATACGAAGGTCAGAAAATAGGTCAAGATTTGCAAAAAATAAAATAATCAATTTTTGGAGATTATAGACTACAAATACATGTTTAGAGATCCTTAACATGTATATCTAACTTTTGGAAACATTAAGATCTTCATTTTTCCGGGTTGAATCTTCATTTGCTTGATTAAAATCCTCATATATGCTTTGCTTCACACGTTCTTGTTCGTCCAACAAAAACCCAAAATCGGTAGGATCGAAAGCACGATAATATGATTTGAGATACGTAGATGCACCCACTTCTTCTTCACCACTAGAATATACGTCGATATAATCAAATTTCATTTTTGCTACCAAACCCCTAAAACCCTAGTTTTTCTCAAGTTCTTCTCCTTATTCTTAAAATTTTCAAAAAAAAAAGTCTACTCTAATTCTTACCATCTAACACTAACTATAATCTAGTTTTAATCACCAACTAATTTAACTAACAGTTGGATTAACTAACACAAATCAAGTATGTTAGTTAATAACATAAATAGTTGGATAAGGGTTTTTTGTTTTTTTTCCATAATGATCCTATTTAACTTTTAGTGGTAGGGCCAAAATAAATCTCCTAGGCCCCAATATAACCAGGCAAAATAATTATTCTTATTTTTAGAATACTTGATTATTAATTAAATAAAATTGATATAATAAATAATGATCAAGTCTTTCATGAACAATGCTTGGATTTGACTAGAAGAAGAATAAATTAGCGTCACATTTAGTTTATTTTAATGTTCCAAACCAAAATAAATCATTTTTAGCATGTCCGAAAGTGTCCAATTAGTGTCCGAAAAGTGTCCAATGTCGATTTTTATGGACAGGTGATGTGGCATGTCCATCACATGTCAAGTAAGTGTCGTAACCATGTCGTATCCAATCATATGTCTGATACGGTTACGCCATCTTTGTAGACGTGTTCGTGCAACACAGGAACGCATGTTTTATATGCACTCAAAAATAGTTTGAAATTATTTTCTGGCAGCAAGTCTATTTATCTTTTACACAACCGATGCTCGGTGTATATCAGTATATGTATAATCCTCTTGAGAAATGGATGCACGGCAATAAGCCCTATTATTCATGTTCCTAGTTTTGTTAAATAAAATAAGTTTGGTAATGGATTATATCCAACCAATCTATAAGAATAGGCTCTCGAAATATTACATAATCAAACTATTTACACATAGTGAATTAGGTTGAGTGTTATCTTCGTATGCAATCGCTTAAAAGCTCATATGTTAAAGATACACTCAAAAGTATTTCAGAATATAAACCTTAATAGACAACGTACTATTAATAAAATTTGTCACCTTGCAGGTCAATGTCTAGAAAATTATGATAATTCTAATACAATGAGTCCTAATATATATGTATTGAAAAATAGGGAGTGAAAACCTTCTGATCCTGGTTATATAAAAATTAATATTGATGGCTATTATAGTGTTGAAACAGGAAGTGATGACTCTTATTGGTCTAATATATAGTTTGTGACTGTGCAGGTGAATATCATGAAACCAAAGGACGGCATGTTGATGGAGTATTAACAAACTATGTTGCAGAACAAATGAAGTGATTGGCTTTGTTGGAGACAAGGTGAATATCATGAAACCAAAGGACGGCATGTTGATGGAGTATTAACAAACTATGTTGCAGAACAAATGAAGTGATTGGCTTTGTTGGAGACAGTCATATGGGAAAGCAAAACGGAACTTAATGGAGTCGTGTTTGAATCTGATAGTGTGATGGTAGTTAAGCCAATAAATGAATCTGACTTTATGATCCATTAGGCAAATCAAGGCCTTATTCTAGAAAAAAATTTATTTAGCTAGAAAAGCTAAAGAGGTTTGAGTATTACTTTAACATCCCAAATGATATCCAATTGTGGATAAGTGAAAATTTATCCTCTGTACCAGGTTAATTTTTATAAATGAAATTTTGTTTTGAATAAAAAAAAATGCTTAAAACTCGTTCCTTTTTATACAAACGAGGTGATCCGGTCGGTCTGAGCAGTAAACCATACAATCTAACACGATGCAAAATGGTTCCTAAAACGTTTTGGATACAAAGAAACAAACCTATGACTCGTTGATCTGAAGCGGAAGTACTTAACAACTTTGCCAATTTATAGTATATATTATTTCATGGGATATTTATATATTTACTACATAAAAACATATTATATAGGTTAATATTCACAACCATATATTTTTTATTAGATATATGTTTGTAACTTCATATATATTTGACCCAGTGATCCCGGATTGAAACACTGGTTGAACCATGTAACCCTAAATCAGTAACTTTTCAGGTTCGATGTCGGCCTGTCCGGTTCTTAAAACATTGCTAGAAGTTACTACTTATGCTCGTATGGATCATACAACCCTAGATTAGTTATAAAATCATCAATAGAATATTCATTTGGACACTAAACAATCCAAAATTCAATCATGAACAGTAAAAATAATATAGACAAACGATAATATGATTAAAACTTTAAATAAACTTTTATAATTGATTAAAACTCATGTTCGAAATTTTTAATTAATTTTTTGTAAAATGGAAAATGAACTACTCATGAGTTTAACAAAACCTATGATACCCATAAAGATACAAATTGTGGACACTAATGGTGATGAAGTGGTTTCCAAACCCTAGCTTTTCTGTTTCTTGTATTTTCTTATCCTTCAAAGTAGTATCCTTTTATAATTCATCCATAGGCCCCAAGAGGTCTTTCCCATGTTAGAAAAGATTACTCTCACATGAATACGCCAAAAACTTCCAAAATTGGTGTTCGGACTTGGTTATAAAACCACTGACTTAGGTTCTAAAACCAACTATCCTGAGAACTTGAATCACGTAATAGCTTGGGGGTTTCAAAACCAACGAGCATGTGATTTCGAAAGGGAAACAAACGGTTTAGTCAAAATTCTATCCAAATAGACTAATTAGTCCTGACCCATTCAACTAGGTACAAAATAATTATTTATTTATTTAAAATATGGAAAGTACACAAATAACCTTCCTGATTTATAATTTAGTCCAAATATTTATAGTTTAGTCCAAAGTGACTCGTGACGATGTCAGCAATTTTAAATATGAAAATAATTTAAAAATAATTTACTTTCAAACCACTCATCCAAAATTCGCAAACTCTATATATTCGGAAAGCCCTTTCTGAGATATACAAAACAAGTACCATATGACTATATAATTTTTATTTTTTAAAAATTTTAATTTTCTCCTCATGGTTATCTCATGTGTACAAAAAAGTACACATGCATAAAATTTTCACAAGCTTATGCAGTTACTTTTTCACATGTGCACCACTTTGTACACACCTATAAAAATCAATCACTCATAATCTCACACAAACCTACTTTTTAATAGAAAATGCATTGGTGCACCAATATGTACACACCTTAAAAACATGGAATAAATCAACCATTTATACCCACAAATAAATTTATTTCAAGGGAATTACACTGGTGTACAACTATGTACACATCTATAAAAATCTTGAAAATCTAACATCCATACCCATGGCATATATCTATGAGACAGGACAATGGTGCACAACTCTGTACATACCTGCAAAAATCCTGAAAATCCAATATCCATACCCACAAAACAAACAATATATTCATGAGACGCGACAATGGTGTACAACTATGTACACATCTACAAAAATCCTGAAAATCCAACACCCATACCCATAAAACATGGCATATATTCATAAGACAGGACAATATGTACAACTGTGTGCACATCTACAAAAATCCTAAAAATCTAACACACATACCTACAAAACAAGGAATATATTAATGATACGGGACAATGGTATACAACTATGTATACATCTACAAAACCTAACAAATCCAACATTCATACACATAGAACATGTTATATATATCAATGAGACAAGAAAATGGTGTACAATTATGTACGCATCTACAAAATCCAGAAAATCCAACATTCATACCAAAAAACAAGTCATATATTCGTGAGACAAGACAAGGTGTACCAGTTTGTACACACATACAATTAGAATTGTCTACCTAAGTACCAATAACGGTACCCATATTGAATAAACATGACATGGAAACTCAGATGGATTTGAACCATCAACCTCCGCAAACCTTGTGATAGGTTTGGGCGCTCTACCATTTTGAGCTTACGAGCCCTAAGTTTAATACTGTTTTGTACGATTAATAATCAGCATGTGTACAACTATGTACACATTAACGATCAACAGGTGCACAACTATGTACACATTAACAATAAACATGTGCATAACTATATACACATTAACAATCAACATGTATATAATTATGTATACATTAACAATCAACATTTGTATAACTATGTGCACATTAGAAGAAGAAAAAACTAATTATTAACCTAAGACATGTGTTCCACGTAAGAATGGGTATTATAAAGTTTTGGAGTAAAAATGTGCATCTGATCCACTCACCAAAAGTAACTTCTGTTTGAGGTAATATTTTACAAGGGAAAGCCTCCTACCAGCTTTACGTGCACGATATCCTTTACTTCAGGGATCCCATCATTGGTGAACATGTGTACTTCTATCTAACACTATATCAGTCACCTGAATGTGAACAAAAGAAAAAGTACTGACTATGGTATGATGTTAAAAGAAGAAAAAAAAACTTGAGAAACAAGGAAAATAAGAACAATTTCAAAATACCTACCAAATTCAGAACAAAAATGAAAAGATCATCTTCAAAAAGTTTGACTTCAAAACAGTACACAACAACCTCTGTAGAATGAACCATTGTAGTAACAAACAAGAAGTAGCAAACATAAAAAATCTCAATTCTCCAAGACATTAAATTTGGACAAGATACAAACATAATTAAATTAACATTCCAAATCAAATAATTTAAAGTTGGATTTGGATTTGCATTACCTGTACTAGTTTTATATTGACAACATATAGAAAAATGAAATGAACCACTTGGTACACTCGTGACTAAGGCAACAACTTTTATCACACATACATTTTCTATCAACACAAAGAAGTTTAAAACAATATAACACTACAAAAAAAACGGCTTTTAGTGGCAAATAATTATGTCACGAAAATCTATTTTTTCGCTACAAAAAGAATTCAGTGACGAAAAATATTTCATCACCTATTGTGAGTCGTAGAAAGTATTTTATGACGATATTAAAAGATTGTCACCGAATTTTTTACTAGCAACAATAAATATATTGTCACCAAAAATATCTTTTAGCGAGCAAATAAATTTGACACCATCCGGTGATTTTATGACCTGGAATTTTGTCACTCTAGGTATTTTTAGTAAGAAAATAATTTTATCACTTAAAATAGTTATACCAACAAAATTTATTTGCCTCTGAATAAATTTATAGTGATGAAACAAATTGATCACATAAAACAATTTTAGCAACGAAATTTGTTCGTTTCAGAAAAAGAAATTTTAGCAGCAAAACTTGTTCGTCTCAGAAAAATTTATAGTGAGGAAATAATTTTGTCACATAAAATAATTTTCGTCTCAGAGTAACAAATTAATGTCGAAAAATAAATTTTGTCTTTAAAAGTACTTATAAAGACGAAATGCTTCAAAAAGAAACTTATAAAGATGAAATAAAATTTTCTCTATATAGTTATTTCAACAACGAATATCATTGCCTCCAAAACATTTTTACCGACCAAGTCATCCGTCTCAAGAAATTATTGTAGACGGAACATTACCCTCACAATAATTATTTCCTGACAAAATAATTTGTCCCAAATTATTTTCACAACTTGCCAAATTGGTCACCAAACTTTCTTTAGTGACTAGCCTAGATTATCATCCATCATTCTCAAAAAATTTACTACGTAAAAAATATATATAAGTAAATAATACTGGTTGAATGAAAAAAATTAACCATTAAAATAAATTATTGAAACAATATTCAAATATGATGTTAGTCAATTGAGATTTCCAGAGAGTCTCCCAAACTCTCTTGTTATTGGATAGAGACTTTTTCCAAGTCTTTTAAATTCTCCCAAACTCTCTTGTTATTAGATTAAGATTTGTTAAAAGTCACTCAAAACACTCTTGTTATTGGATTAAGACTTCAAAATTATTGATTTGTTACTTATTGGGATTTTAGGAGACTTTTTTTGATGAAAATAGGCATGAGAAAAATCTCTCCCTTATAGGTGATATTTTGAGAGACTTGAAAATTTGGGTAAAACAAATATAATCAAAAGGTCCTCATTCCTCAGCCTTATCGTATGATCAAAATCCATCCACGACTATTCCTTCTTCTTTCTTCTTCTTCATTCCTCCGCCTTTCTTTATACCACGGCTAACCTCTAGAAGAAGAAACAAAAAGAACTCATGTTTCTCAACTATTTCAACCTCCAGAATCTGAATATATGTTAACGTTTCAAAAGACTGAAGAAAGAATTTAACAGACAGTTCTTCTGTAAAGCTGACGTTTCTTTCTTTCTTCAGTACTACGCTCTAGATTTATACCCGAATATGATGCTGAATCAACCCTAATTCGATCTCAGAATCTTAAATTTTCTTTGATCTTCAATGGCAACATCAATTGTATATCATTATGTTATTGTTTTATTATTATTTGTATTTTGTTTTGAGGTGTCTTCATTTACGGTTGGATCTCGGTCGATTCTTAGAGTTATTAGTGATGATTCTGATCTTCCTGATGCTGCTGTTGATTTGAATACAACAAATTTTGATTTAGTTCTTAAAGATACTCCAACTTCATTTTCTATTGTTGAATTATTTGCTCATTGGTTAGTACTTCTTCATTTATTTATACTGCTTCTTTTTATATATATCTTCAGCTTGGTTCAACTCTGATTTTATTGAATAGTAGTGTAAATTTTTTTGTTTCTGAATCTAGTCGGGGCGATATTTCTCTCGTTTAAGTGAAATTTTAGCCGCATCCAAAACTTGTAGCATTTTCAATTAGTGTTCAAAATGTGGGTAACCTTCAATAATGGATGATCCTGAAGACTTCCGGCGAGATTTGGGAACACTTATATATATAGAGTACTAATGGATGATCCTGAAGACTTCCGGCGAGAATATCGAATGTATCCATCTGTGTTTCAAAAACTATGCCATATAATTAGAGAAAGAACGCATGTACAAGATACACACTTTATCTCTTGGCACATTCTTACTTATTGTTGGTCAAAATTCTCTGTATGCCATCGTTCGTGATACGTTTCATCGATCTCGTTGGACGGTCATCTCAAACTTCAATCGAATGTTGAGGGCCTTGAATACCTTATCGCCGCTGATGATGGCTAGCCCCTCGAGAACAACCCAACCTAAAATAAAAGAAAGTACACGATTTTATCCTTATCTTAAGGTAACAATGATTTTTATTTTTTGTTTTTTTATATATGCATACATATATATTACTCAAGATTATAATTACAGCATGTAATTTTGAACTTGTTTTAGGATTGCATTGGAGCTATGGATGATACACATATTCCAGCAATGATAAAGGGCAGGGATGTAAGTGCTTATCGTAATCGTAAAGGAGTATTATCTCAAAATGTTTTAGCTGCATGCAATTTTGATTTAAAATGTATATATATGTTGAGTGGGTGGGAAGGGTCTTCTCATGACGCAAAGATTCTAAATGATGCTTTAACAAAGAGGAACGGACTTACCATTCCGTAAGGTAATTATACATAATTTATTTGTAGCTATCTCTTTGAATTTGGTTATTATGCATATAATGATTAAGTTAATTATAAAAAATTAGGTAAATTTTATTTGGTGGATTGTGGATTTGCAAACCGACTCCAGTTCTTAGCTCCATACTGTGGTGTTCGTTATCATCTCCAAGAATACTCAGGTTCCGGGCGCCAACCAGTAAAAGCTGATGAATTGTTCAATCTTCGACATGCATCTCTAAGGAATGTAGTTGAGAGAATATTTGGTGTATGCAAATCACGCTTCTTAATATTTAAGAGTGCACCCCCGTTTCCATACAAAACACAAGCGGAAATAGTTTTGGCATGTGCAGGACTGCATAACTTTTTGCGCAAAGAATGTCGTTCCGATGAATTTCCAGTTGATGAAAGTGAAGAGGAACCAGATCTTCCACTGAACAAATAGATCCTGAAGACAATCTTTCCCAAAATCAAACTCAGAGACAACAACGAGAAGATGCTAATCAGTGGCGAGATAGCGTAGCAAATAAAATGTGGGATGAGTGGAATAAAGAGAATGAAAACTTAGGCACAGGAAAACAACGAGCTTTTAATTTTGACAAATGACACAAATTTTACTAGGTATTCATGATACTTGTGTTAATTGTGTAACGTGCATAATAAAAAAGTTGGTAGATATTTTGAATTTATGATTAGATATTTTACATCTTTTTATCTCTACAAATCACAAAGACTCTCTAGAAATCCATTAGATTTGTATCTACAAGTCGTAGAGACTCTCTATAATTCTCTTTTAGAATCACTGGAAATCTCTATATTTCCAGAGAGTCTTCAAAAGTCACTAAAAATAAAAATCTATGAAAGTCTATATAAATCTTATTTGACTACCCCTGTAAACCATTAGGCAAGTGAAATTTTTTACTCCTGGTCCTGCATTGGGTTTTTGTATCAAACTTTCTTTGTGTTTTTTTAATTTTTTGATCGTCTTATTTAGTGTGCGTATCAGGTCATCTTGAGCTTGAATTTTGTCAGATGTTATTGGATCGTGTCATGAAGTGTTTCACCATTGGAATCAGCAGTAGTTGTAGTACTTTGCCGCTTTGTTTTCTCTTCAAAGCTTGAACACATACTTCTGCCTCATGGGGTGATGTACTTAGTTCCCTATTCGTTGCCTTGCTCCAACAACTCATTCATCTTGTCCTGTATAGGCATATATAGTAAAGATAATAATTCTGATGTGCACCAGAATGCCAAACTTCTAGGTAATTCTAATGATATAAAATAACTAAGAAAAGATAACACATATTAATTTAGCCACATATATTATTAACTTGTAAAATACTAATTTCGAACAGGCCTATAGCCTTACCGAAGCACGCATGCTAGGAGAGCCAAGGACTAAGGCAACATAATAAATGCAACAGATGGCGCAATACAAATACAAATACAAATACGAATGCAAATGCAGAAGGCAGGCACGTAAGGGTCCAAATATCCAGAAGTTGACTATGGCATGGTGTTAAGATATGGCCAGCTAATAAGGGTGAAAACTACCGTGGTGACTTTCTTCCAGAAGGCAAGAGCAAACAAATTAAGAACAATGAGTAACCAAAGAGACAGGTTAAGGGGAAAGGTATTAACTAAGACGAGCACAGAGAATGGATAAACCAATCTACATGGAGAGAAATCAGATTATAATTCAGAAAGATACTACCATAAGGGCACTACAAATGTATGGAATAGTTCAAAGAGAACTTAAAGTTAAAGTTGAGAGATTAAAAAAACTTAAGGACAATCTACGGATAAAATAATACTCCCTTCGTTTTTAGAAAAATATTACTATTATTTATTTAATTTACTCTATTTTTAGGTTAAAATAATATTTTTGTTAAGATGAAGATAGTATAAAAAATCGAACACACAAAGCTTTTTTTGTTCAAAGAATCCAGAAGAACTGGGACAATTCAGAAATATACTACCATAAGAGCAGTACAAATGCATTGTAATTATATAACAAGTACAATAATATGGAGTTACATGCCTTATACCGATTTCAACATAAAGGTTAGTCATAGTATAGGATACACTTAGTTTGGCTGTATCATTGAGGTTGGAAACATGAGATACAAGTCTCTTTGGAACTGCGTTAGCCTTGTACCAGAAAAATCTAACTCTCAAGTTTAATGTCAATAGGTAAAAAATCCTAAACGATTTAATCAACCGAGAAAAGAGACAATTTTGGTTTCACCACACAATAAATCCATAGTTTTTCCATAAGACTGTCTATTATGGTACAACCATAGAGGCCTATCATTTCAGAATCACGCACAAACAAAGTTCATTATACACAGTGGCAAAAAAGTAAAAAATAAAAAAAATTATAAACATGTAAAATAAAAATGGTTGCTTTATCTGCCTGTTGAACACCTTCCCTTACACAAGGGCCTAGCCAAACCTAATTGAAGTATCGTGAGGCCAGTACTTCAATACTTAAAAGAATGAAAAAACTATTACTGCACAAATGAAAAACCCTTTACTACACATTCTTGAGATCCAGTGCAAGAGATACACAAAGCAAAAGAACGGGTACAAAGACTACTACTTATACTTGAATGGATGAAAAATGCTTTACTAGACAACTCTGATATTGAGTGAAAGAGATACACACAACGAAACTAATAGAATAGCAATTGGTAAAATGAAGTGCAAGACAAAAAAGGAATAGCGATAGGTACCAGTGAGCAGAAGATGAAGTCGCTGGACTAATTTCATCTCTATTCTTTTTTTCAAGCAAATGATTTTGTTTTTTGGTCGTATCTCTTGGGCATAAACTTCCAAATCTGCTCCAGCTTGGTGCCAAAATCTGTGTCGGATACATTTTTGGGTAAGAAACTGATTTTCTAATTTCCAAAAAATTCTTCTTGGTAAATAAAGTTTATTTACCAACTTTATTAAGTTTGCAAATAACATGCAATGTTTCTATAATACAATTTTGTGTTCAGGGTTTCAAGTGTGACCATATATATGACTAGATGACTGGGGTGGGGGGTGGGATTTCTATTAAGAATGGAGGAATTTATAGTAAAATTGTAGGATTGTTGAAAAAAATTACATCAAATTTGAACGAATCCGGATAGAATTGAAAAAATTAAAAATTTAATCATTTCAAGTTAAAATTAAGGTGAATATTCGATCAAATCAAATTATTATAATCAAAAATTGATATCAGTGATGAAAATTTGGGCTTGGGCGGGCAGGGCCGGATGGGCCTTAAATATATAGCAATTTTTTTATAAAAAAAGTTGCAATTATAAATTAAAATAATAATTAAATTTCCTCAAGAGTGAATCATATTAAAAGAAAATCGTAGATTTTTTCAGTGTATTTAGTAAAATAAAAATTTTATCGAAAGAATATATGACTAGTTTGTTATTCAGTATGTTATAATTTTATAAATTATATATTTTAACGTAAGATGAAAATTGGAAATGAACAATTAGACCAAATAAATGGATAGTATTAACAGGAAACTAGGCTGAGTAGTATTGACGAGCTAATAGGCCGGGTATAGGGTCGGACAAGGAAATTAAGCTTCTGGCATTTGCCCGCCCTTTTGTTTAAATGGGCTAGGTCGGGCCAGCCCGTAATGGGCTATGGGTACCCATGGGACTCCATGGGTAAGGGCGATCGGTACTGGGCCTTGGGCCACCGGATAAAATTTTACACCCCTATTCAATTGTAATAAGATGAAAGCAATTTGTAGATTTGCAATAAAAATTCGATCGAATTTAAACGAATTCGAGTAAAATTAAAATAAAATAAAATTCTAACCTTTCTAATTGAGGTGATTGCATCAAACTGAATGATTAACATCAAAATTGCTTACTTCAGTTGTATTAAATTGAAAGCGAATTAAAAATTTATGAATAAAATTCGATCGAATTTAAACGAATTGAGTAAAACTGAAAAAATTAAACTAAATTTGAGAAACTAGAAATTCAATTCTTTAGAATTGAGTTGATTACATCAAGTTGTATGATTATAATATAAAATAATGCTCCAATTGTAATAGTTGAAAGGAAATTGAAAATTTATGATGACAATATTGAATTTGAACGAATTTAAGTAAAATTGAAAAAAATGAGTTAAATTAAAGAAATTGGAAATTGGATTGTATGTAATTGAGGTAATTGTATCAATTCGAATTATCTTAACCAGAATTTGATACTTCAATTGAAATAAATTGAAAGCAAATTCGAAATTTGTAATGAAAATTCGAGTAAAATTGAAGACATAGGGAATTCAATCCTTAAGAATTGAGGTGATTGCATCAAATTTAATGATTCTAATCAAAATCTGGTACTTCAATTATAATAAATAAAAGCAACTTGGAAATTTGTGACGAAAATTCGATATAATTTAAATGAACTCAAGTAAAATTGATTCAAACTAAGTAAAATAGGAAAAAATTAGAAATTCAATCCTTTAAAATAGTGGTGATTGCATCAAATTGAATGATCATTATATTTATCACAGGATTACTTCAACGAGATGATAATTCATAACCCGTTGTTAAATGTATACTACATGATAAAATTAAAATATATTGTTATGAAAAATTTATTCTTTAACAACTATGTCTTATATAATTTGTCACCTTAAATAATTTATCGTGACCACGCAAATAGTCTCAAAAATTATGATTTACAATAAAATTATATTAAAAAGACTAAAGCGACAAAACTTAGATTGCCGCAGATGTTCTATTTTGTGGGGATAAAAAATATAAATATTTGCAACAAAAATTACCGTGGGTCACTCAAAATAAAAAAAACAACAACCATTTTATTTTCATCGCTTTAAAATTAATTTGTGACGAATTAATTTTGTCAATAAGTTATTTATTTTAGTAACAAAAGCTATGGACTGCTACGAAAAAGATTCATTTTCAATCTTTTAACACCGTCACAAGAAAATCAAATTGTGACAAAAAATTATTATCACAAAATTTATATCATCGACTAAACGTTATTTCGTCTCTAATTTTAGTCGCTAAAAATTCGACTTACTTTTAAAAATTGTCACTAAAGCAATATTTTCTTGTAATGTGAAATGATACTCCCTCCGTTTTAGGAAAAGTGTTACTATTACTTTTTCATTTTAGCCTAAAAATAGACCAAAATAAAAAAGTGATAGTAACACTTTTCCAGAAACGGAGAGAGTATTAATTTGTAGATCCCTTATGCATTCATATCCAATTCGAAAGCACTATATAGTTTTTTTGACGTCTAAACTTTGCATAGCTCTTTACCTTGTACCATGAGATAACCTAGTATAGCTATTATAAAAAGAAATCTGAAATACACTATAAAAACAACGTATGTCCCTAAGTTTAGCTACAAAAAGGAAATTGTTTGCTGAACTGAAAGTATAAAGAGTGAAGAAATACCTCTAAGTGAAGACGCCAATTCTCAGAACCAATAAAACTCTCTTTGAAATGATTCCTTGGTAACTAAACAAAAGCATAAACATGTCCGCCCCTAGCGTTTTGATGCCTAAGCTAATCATTCCTCAATTACAGTAAGCTCACTTCCCTTCCATAATATAATAACACAAAAGTATGTCACATGCAAAAAGCCCAAGCTATCTTTGAAAACGAAATCCAACAAAGTTTTATCAAATGTCTTTAAAAGAAAAAATCAAATCTAACAACTAACATCTTAATTGGATCAATAGATATGAATTGAAGATATTAATCGCCGATGATTCTATACCTTAACCAATCTGTAGCTCCGTCACATAAGCTGAGAAAAATACCAATTGAATCCCTAAATAAGAATAAGAAAAGTAAAAAACAAATAATGTCGGCAAAAGCTTTAGTACCAGAAAAATCTTTTGAAGCTGTGATATTGTGCTTCCATAATATCCGATCTGAATCTTGATGAATCAAGTAGTAATTGATACTTAAATTTTGATTTTGAAGATGAAGATGAAGATAAAGATTGAATCGAGTTAGGTTTTCTTAAAATCAAATTTACGAATTATAGATCTGAACTCCGCTGGTTCATTTGAAACTTATCGAGATTAAAATTATTTTTTAGGTTTTTCTCTCGGTGAAACCAAATTTATTCTCATATTCGAATTCGTTGTCAGATAAGAGTGATAAAATGGAGTAGGAACAAATTATGACTCCAGGTTTTAATATAAGGGTTATTTTTATCATCAGAAAAAATTGTTTTGAATTAAATCGTTATACTAAGGACTAACCCGTTCATGATTTGGTAAATTTGGACTAACCAGTACTAGGCATGGGTGGACAGGACTAGAGTGTCCAAAGCCCAGTGAGAAGAGGACTAACCGTTAATTTCAACATTTTGAAACCCAAACTTTCTGAGTTTATATTTTCTGAAATCCTCCACCTTATTACGCATTTTCGAAGCATCTAAGTTCAAAATTTTAATTTGACTCAAATCTTCTAATAATTTAGATTAAGGCTTAGTTTGGTATTGATGTGAATTTTATAAAAGTGTTTTTCTGTTGTGCGTTGGTGTGCTGTGTAAAAGAAGCAGTTCAATATTTGGTAAAATATAACTAAAAGTTAAAGCTGATTAAAAAAGTGATGAAATTGTGTTTGGTAAAATATGAGGTTCAACTATTGTTGTTGTAGAAAATGATAAAAAACAAACATATTTCTTAAAATAGTTTTCTTCAAGTTTATTGGATTTAAAAAATAATAATTTTTTTAACTTTTAAACATTTATATAATACTAAATTTACTGATAAATATTGTTATTTTTATTGTTAAAAAATATTAATTTTATTACTTACTTATTATAGATATAATTTTTAAATAAAAAATCAAACTAAAATTTAAATAATTATTTAATATGTTTATTATTGATGAATTAAATTTTTGTATTGATATGGTATATAGAATACAGTTTGAAAATGAAAAATAATAATATTTAAAAATTAAAATATATAGAGTAAAATATTAATAGTATATAGATCTAAGGGTAAATTTTATTATTTATAAAATAAAATAGGAATAGAAAAGAAAAATCAGATATGAAAATTATGTGGGACCACAACTTCTGTTTTTAAAACTTTTAAAAGCTCCTCTTCAGCCTTTAAAAATTAGGAATTTTTGAAAATATTTTATACAAAAATCACTTTATAAAAATTTTATCCGAATAAACTCTACTATATTTATATTTTAAAAATATTTTTAGAAAAATAAAAATAATGCCAAACTCACCCTAAATCTAATATATTTAGTGTATGTTTGGTAAGTAAACAAGAATCTCGTTCTCATGAATCATATTTTCTCAAGAAGGGGAATCCAAATCCCCCTCTACCCCCTACCACCTTGTTTATGCCAAAATTCCCGTTGGCATTAACAACCAATGATTTAATGAAAAAACAGTAAACATAAAGATTTTAACTTACAATTTGATACATAGAATCCTCTTTTAAACCAATGATTTGAGAAAATTTTTAATAATCCATTCATTTACAGATCATAAATCTGATCAAATTACAGTCACAATCCATAATCTTTTAAGTCAATAAAATGAATCATGATAGTGGAATCTATAAATTTTAATCTTACACAATGTATACATACCTAATGATCTTTTTCCTTTTACTCTGATTAATCTTCCTTAGTCTTTCTTCACTTTAATTTTCCGACCCTTTCTCTGTTGAATGCTCTCTACTATTTATAGATTATCTAGTGGGTCCCGCTTGTCCTGATACCCTCTTTCGTTCTCCTTATTATCTTTGGATCGGGATGATTATACGATTGACATGTCATACCTTTTGATTTTTGGTCCTTTACCTTGCATGATTAACACGTATTCTTCTTTCCTTGAGAATCAGCTTTGTCCCGATCATATGTGTCAAACGTATGATAAAAGTAATTATCGTCTTACTTTCCTGCTCCACGTTCATCATTACTCCTACTTTCCCGCTCCACGTTCATTATTATTCTTACTTTCCCGCTCCATGTTCATCATTACTCCTACTTTCCCATTCCACGTTCATTATTATTCTTACTTTCCCGTTCAATAAGCATTTAATGTTATTTGTTTCGATCAGTGTGATGTTACTTTCCCGATCTTATGTGTCGATCATGCAGAGATTTACTCAGTCTTTCACATTTGTCCTTTTTCGATCCTTCGATACGGCTTTGATTGTGTGCTTCTCATTCTTCTTAATTTCACTTTGTTAATCGTTTTACACGTGTCGTCCTTCTTTTATTTCCCAACAACTTGCCACCATTCTTCTTCTTTTTTCAAAAACTTTTAACGGTCGATCCAAGGTTTTGAAAAAAGTAGAAGAACAATTATTACCTTCTGTTTTATCATTACTTCTTTTCACACGTTATGCGAACTTTTCACAAGCAGTAACTTCTATTATCACGTTTGTGTCAATTACCCTTTTTTCGAGGAAATCAAATCTTTGCCTTGATTAATGCCTTTTTAAAAATTGTGACGGTTTCTATTCTTCGCTTTAAATACAATGCGGTCTTTTTCACTTTTGTTTTTACCTCTTAAAGTTGTTGTTCTTTATCTTCCTTGAAATTTTCAAATACTTTCGTTCTCCCAACTGTTCAGGAGCTTTTAGCATCAATCACATTTACTTTACCTTTGATCAAGTAATTGTTTATCTTCTTTCTCCAGGTATGTTGAGGATTTTTTACCTTCAGTATCTTACTTTAATATTTAACCATGATTAGCTTTTAACAGATATGATTGAACTGATTCCTACACATATTAATCCTTTGAAATTTTCTTTTCAGATAAAACGTTATGTCTTCCAGAAATCCCAATGCTGCTGGTGATCACCAAGAATCAGGAAGATCTTCAAGAGTTCCTTCTTCTAGATATACTGTGTCTCGGCCTGCTCATAATCCATCTCCTGAGGCTTCTACAGCCGCTAATCCTTCCCCCAAAAATAAGCGGTATCATGCGACTCATAGTTACCGGTCGATGAACATTGAGGTTTTTAAGAGAAGACATGATCTTGAAGGATTTAAAGTCTCGTTCTATGACAGAAATACTGATGTATTAACTTTAGGAGCGATGCAAAGCTTTAACTATTCTCCCAATATTTTACTAATTTCTGCTGGTGCTTTCCCATTATACGAAGAAGAAAATCCTTTTCAATATGAAGTCCTTGCGACTCGTGGTGATTCTCCTCATGGACTTGCTCGATCCATTACTCAATACAATGGAAATTGGTGGCGTATTCTTGATGAGTGTAGTCTCCGAAGCGAAGGCGGACTAACCTTACTTGCTACATTCCAGATTTTACAGAACGTAGCAGTTATACCGTTTTTATACTACATATGGAGATTGTATTACCAAGAAGAATTACGTGAAGTGGAGCGTTAGCCCTGTTCGCAAGTGTCTTTCGGGATTTCCCTTATTACATGAAGTCGACGATCCCAAAATCAAATATGTTCCCCATACCAAACTTGATTTTCCCACAAAAGAAAGAATTCGTCAGGATCATGACTATAAGTGGTATCGCACTCCAATTGTAATTGAAGTTCCTTGGATTTACGGTAACATCTCCAAAGATGAAATTCAAGGACTTCGTAATCGTTTCCCAAGCTATTGTCCTTGGCGGTTAATTTTTAGGACTATAAGTTTGATTATAAGGTTCGTATTATCCTTTATTTCAATATTGTCCCGAACTACCATTGAATTTTTTCTTATGGGACAAATGTTTGTGTTTCAGGTTGAACCCGATTCTGAGCTTCACAACGATGTTCATCCTCCTCCTCCTCGCCCAAGTCTTGGTATTCAAATCGTTGAAGGTAGGCAAAGAGTTGAGGAAGAAGTTATTGAAGGTAAGGGAAAACGTAAATTAGTTTTCCCTGAAAAGAAGAAGAAAAAATTGAAAAGACTGTTGTACCCTTCCGAAGTAGAGGAAGGGGAAATTAGAGATTATTTTGTTGAGGGGAACAGCAGTTCCGCTCTTATTACTGCTGCGGGACAGAACGTTGAAGTTTCGGTCCGAGTAGAAGTGTCGGGATAGCACGTTATCATCAATGATGTTCCTGTTAGCGTGGGGGAACCAATTCCTTCTTCGGAGCAACCTTCAATAACCCATCCATTTCTGAAACTGTTCCTACCACCGCTGCTCCCACCGTCATCTATGATTCCTTTTCTCCCCTTCCTTTTAACTTTGACATAGAGCCAATTGCTCCAAGTAGTGGTACAATAACAGTTTTTACTGGATTACCTCAAGAAGAAGCAGATGGTATTGCTATTGAAGAAGAAAATATGGAAGAAGTGAACGAAGATGTTACCGTTGAAGAAAATATTGAAAAAGAAAATGTTGTTGTTGATGTTGTTGTGGAAGAACAGAGAAATGAGATTTCTGAAGAAGCAAATGTTGAAATCATAGCTCCTAGCACTTCAACTACAGATGTCCCTAATGTCTCGAGCCCCCTTGTGGATGAAAATGCTCTTGGAGTCATTCATACATCAAATGTACCCATCGGGACATTAGTTCAATCTGTCGCTCATGCTGATGGTGGCGATGTTGACATGCCGGATGCTGAACCTTCCATTCAATGGCCCTTCTCTGAAGAAGATGAGGGAATCACTCTTGCTAGTGAAGAAGACGAAGCCTTTCAGTGGTTTGTTTCTAAAGGGTTTCTGAATACTTCCGCACATCACGACCCATCGAAATCTGATAGTTCTTGAATGGCTAGGCTGCGGACTTCATTCGGTGCTGCTCCACTGGAGAATACTCGGGACGCTTGGTTCGAAAATGAGTATTTCGATCAATCGTACTCACTCAGTCTTCCTTCTTCTTTAAATGAAGTTCTGACTGTAGCAGAGGGTCCATCGTATTCTTTTCCACAGCAAGCTCTTGCTCAGCTTAAATATGGTACCGATTGCACATTTGCAGCGTACAAATTTTATAAGGCTCGGGCCATAATGATGGAGCTGATGCTCAAGAATGAAGTAACGAAGGCAAAACGCGGAAATGAAAATTTGCAGCAAGAAATTGAAAATCTCAAGCAGCAAAACAACTATCTTCAACAACAATTTCAACAACAAAAAGAACAACAACAATAGCAACAACAACAACTTCAAAATTTTGAGGATCAAAATCAAAAGCTTCAAGATCAGAATCAAGGTTCGCTCCTCACCTCTTAGTTCATATCATATTTTGGGTTCGTACCTCTATAGGTTAGATCGTACTTATATTGGGTGCGAACCTATAGTTCGTACCACCTTTTTTTTTTTTTTTTTTTTTGAAGTTTTGCAATTCATTTATGGGATCAGAAGGAGACTTGGAATCCCTGTTTAGGTTCCAGCGTAGGATGACTCAGTTGAACAATCATGCAAGAGAAGCAAATATGGATATGGAACTGGTTAAGGGGAAATTAGCACAGTTGTCCGATAGTATTGAGTTGAATACTTGGAGACGTAATAGAGCTGAATCCAAATATCAGGAAGCTATGAAAACTTTAACTCTTAAAGAAGCAGAGTTTAAGTCTGTAGCTAGAGGTATATGCTTGAGTTACATGCTTGTTTCATTGAAGGTATTATATGGTTTATCTGATATTCATTCTGGTTTTCAGTGCTAGAAAAGAAAATGAACGAAGCCAATGGATGAGCAACAGTAGCATGAGCTGAACTGAATATTGCAAATAACACGATAGCAAATATTACTGAAGAGCTGAAGGCTTCAGAGAAAAACGTGGCTCTGAATACAATCAAGCTTCGGGATTTGCAATCTCAGTTGAATGCTGAAACTTCAAAACGCGAAGCTCATGAACAGGAAATTATAAAAGTACAATCAAGATCTGATGAACTATTAAAGGAATTAAATGGTGAAAAAGAAAAAGTAGAGAAGGATCAGCAAAAAATTAAAGATCTTCAATCAGAAATTGATTATAGGCATGCTTATATCATCTAGGTAAGACAAGATGCCAAGGCAAAAATTACAATGTCATTTAATTCTGCCTTGGATCGTGCTCAAGCCGATCCTTCTGTTTTGAATGGTCGTGCTACCGTCCCGATGGTTCCTCCTCAACCGCCCCGACGGTCCAACCCTGAAGCCTAGTTGTACTTTTTCGTTGCTCTAATGTTCATAGCTTCATCTTTTGATATTCTTTTCTGGTGTCCCGATCCTTTTTTATTTTGAAATTTGACTTTTTGTAGTTGAAAACATCATTTGTGATTTTCCACTTTTTTGCTTGAATGTGCTCTGAATATTGTCCCTGCATAAGATATGATATTTATGAAATCTTTAGGTTAATCATATTGTTTCACGAGTACAATGGATTGAAGTGTATATACCTCAAAACATGTAATTCGAGATCCCACACATATGAAACAAACCCGGGCCAGAGGTAAGATACAGGGTTAGTCCCGAACGTACTCTGAAAATGATAACCATAAATTAGGTATTCCTTCTTTATTAGAACTTCTGAAATATTAAAATTCTAAAAGGACATTTACCTCTTTGGTATTAGGATTGTAATTGAATCTTGATTATGTCGCCAATCGTAGCGTTTTCCAGAATATGGTGTTCCTGGATTTGAATTTTGATTATGTCGCCAATCGTAGCGTTTTCCAGAATAAGATGTTCCTGGATTTGAATTTTTGTTTATGTCGCCAATCGTAGCGTTTTTCAGAATAAGATGTTCCTGGATTTGAATTTTATTGTAAGTATAAACTCACAAAGAATTTTATTGTTAAATAAAGTATTGAATAAAGACTTTAATACCTGTGTTGGCCACCATAGCTGTGCTATTAACTATGGATAATAAAGCTTTAAGTATTGTGCATTCCAAGGATGTTGTAACATGTATCCTTGCATATTTCGGAGATAGTACGATCCTTGTCCCGCTGATGCTTGTATTACATATGGACCGTCCCAGGTTGGTGTGAACTTTCCAGCATTTTTGTCCCGATGGTATTCTGGGATTTGTCGTAAAACATATTGTCCTTGGACAAAGTTCCGTGACTTGACCCTTTTGTGATAATCCCGTGCCAACCTTCTTTGATAATTCTCCATTTTCTGGAGTGCCACTTCTCGTTTTTCTTCCAAATCATCCAACTTTTGTAACATTAAATCCGTATTTAGATTTTTCTCCCATGCTTCTGTTCTAGTTGTTGGTAGAATGACTTCTGTTGGTATGACTGCTTCTGTCCCATATGTGAGAAGGAAGGGTGACTCTCCAGTGGATTCTTTTCTTGTGGTGTGATACGCCCATAATGTATTATGCAACTGGTCACACCAACGTTTGTAATATCCATCCAATGTCTTCTTCAGATTTATTGCAATTGTTTTATTTGTGGATTCAGCTTGTCCATTACTTTGGGGATAAAATGGTGTGGATTTGTGTTGCTGAATGTTATATGCTTCAAATAGCATATCAATGTTCTTTCCTTGAAATTGCTGTCCATTATCAGAAACTAAGGCTGCTGGAATCCCAAATCTACATATGATATTTTCAAATAAAAATGTGAACAAATCGGAATCTCTGATCCGAGCTAATGCTTTAGCCTCTACCCACTTGGTGAAATAATCGGTAGCCACTATTAAATATTTTCTCTTTTTGGTCCCTTCAACTAACGGACCAACAATATCTACCCCCCATTTTGCGAATGGCCATGGACTGAGTACAAAATTTAGCTCTGTGGCAGGTGCTTTGATTTTCTTTGAGAGTCGTTGGCATTCTTCACACCTTCGTACCATGTTTTCTGAGTCCTTTAGCATGGATATCCAATAATAGCCTTGGGTTTTAGCTTTTAATGCGAGTGAACGCCTTCCACTGTGGTTTCCCGCATCTCCATAATGTATTTCTTTGAGTATCCGAATTCCTTCATTTTGTGATAGGCATCGGGATAATGGCCCGAGGAATGATTTACGATATATAATTCCATCCCGAAGCTGGTAATTATCTAATTTGAGTTGAATTTTTCTTGCTTCTTTAGAATTGGAAGGTAATATGTTATCTTGTAGATATTGATGAATCGGAATCCTCCAATCTGATTCACTTGGTTGATCATCTATTTTGTTGAGGCATAGATGGGGCATTTTGTATTGCGGGATCATTAATTTCTTCTGTCACATTTTCTTCTATGTTATGAAGTGCTCTTATCTGAATAGATGGTTCATATATCCTTCCGACTTTTATTGCCGTGATATTAGGGTCGTTTACCATGGAGGAAATGAATGCCAGTGCATCAGCATGTCGGTTTTTGTCTCGGGATAGATGCCGAAAAATAATGTTTGGGATTTGATTTGCTAAAATTTGAACAAGATCTTTATATTGTGCTAAGTCTACATCAAGTGTTCGATATTTTAATTCGACCTGTCGAATTACCAACTGTGAATCACTTATGAGTCGAACATTGTTGATTCCTAGTTTGATGATGAGTTTTTAGAGCATGAACCACAGCTTTATATTCTACTATGTTGTTAGTATGTTTTTCTAATTCAAGATGAAATGAATGTGTCATTCGTCCTCCCATTGGTGCAGTAATCACAATGCTAATTCCTGCTCCTTCTTTGTTTCGGGACCCATCAACAAAGACTTCCCACCTTTGAGAGTTTGTTGAGTTCAGAATATCTTGTGGGTCCTCTTTCTCGCATCCTGGTAATCCTTGAATTTCATATTCTTCTTCAATCGGGAAATTTGCAAGGAAGTCAGCTAAAACTTGAGATTTTTGTGCGGTTTGCAACCCATAAATGATGTTGAATTGTTTTAGCTGGGCGTTCCATTTGGCGATCCTTCCCATTTTTCATGTATTCTTTAATACTGATTGTAACGGCGCCTTGCTCAGGAAACGAACATAATGTGTGAGAAAATAAGTACGTAACTTTTGAGTGGCAAAGACCAATGATAATATGAGTTGTTCGATTTTAGTGTAATTTTTTTCTGCCGAACTAAGGGTTTTACTGATATAATATATTGGTTTTTCTATTTTCTCATTAGTACGTACCATCACTGCGCTGATTGCATCTTCCGTTGCCGCTGTATACAAAGTTAATATCTCTTCAGGTTCCGGTTTCTGTAATGCTGCAATGTAGCTAGATGTTCTTTTATGTTTTGGAAAGCTTGTTCACATCGATAGTTCCATTCAAATTTATTTTTCTTCTTGAGTACATCAAAGAAGGGTTTGCACCGTTCTTATGATCTGGCAATAAATCTGCTTAAAGCAGCCAAACATCCATTCAATTTCTGTACACTTTTAATACTGTTGGGTGATGGCATATCTGTTATTGCTTGAATCTTTGCTGGATCAACTTCAATTCCATTTTTTGTAACCAAGTAACCCAAGAAACGTCCCGAAGTAACACCAAAAGTACACTTCTCCGGATTAACTTTCATCTTGTATTTTCGTAATGCACCAAAAATTTCAGCGAGGTCTTGTAGATGGTCGATGGATAATTTTCTTTTTACCAACATATCATCCACACAAACTTCTAATATTTGTCTGATTCAAGGTTTAAAAATTGCATCAACCAATCGTTGATATGTTGCTCCCGCGTTTCGTAATCCAAACGACATCCTGGTATAGCAATACAACCCCCATGGAGTGAAGAATGCCGTATGTTCTTGATCAGCTTCTGCAAGTGCAATCTGGTTGTATCCCGACTGACCATCCATAAAGGATAATGCCTCATGGCCTTCTACAGCATCTACCAACTGATCAATGTTGGGAAGTGGATAACTATCTTTCGGACATGCCTTATTTAAGTTGGTGAAATCTATACAGATTTTTACTCCACCGTTCTTTTTTGGAACAATCACCATATTAGAAATCCACGTTGGATATCGCACTTCTCGAATGAATCCTGCACTTAGAAGCTTTGCTAATTCCTTTTCGACTGGATCGTGATACTCCGGTGAAACCTTTCGTATCCGTTGTCGAAATGGTATAGCATCGGGACGTATTTGTAATTCATGTTGTACAATACTCGGATCTATCCCGGGCATATCTTTCATCTTCCATGCAAATATGTCTACAAAATCATGAAATAACTTGATTAAACTTTGCTCCATGTCTTCTTTCATCAATGTTCCAATTCGCACTTGTTTAAGCCATTCTGAAGTTCCAATATTTACGATTTTAGTTTCTTCTACAGAAGTGAAAATTGGTTTTGGATTCCCGATCTAAGTTGGAGTTCCCTTTAATTGCTATGAGGGTCCTTCGAACTGCTGACTTGTTGAATTTTCTTGACTCTTACTGCTTTCTCCTAACTCATTTGTTGATTTTTGTTCGGTGTTTCTTTTCAAGTATTGATTTATCTCCTTTTCCTTTGCTTCGATCTTACGGTTTTTCTTCCTTTTACGCTGTTGTTGTTCCCGCTCTTCATGCATTCTTACCTCCGCCATTATACAAAACTTCGCATCATCTTGATCTCCCTTGATCTCTATTTCTCCTTGCGGTGTTGGAAATCGTAAATATTGGTGATAAGTGGAAATTACACCTTTCAACTGGTGTACCTAACGTCTCCCGATTATTGCATTGTACGGAGATGGAGCATCTACTACACTGAATCTTGTTGAGATGTTAATCGGTCCAACAGATACTTGCTAATCTATGTCTCCTTCTGGTCTTGAGGCTATTCCATTGAACCCATAAATAACATATCGGGATGGGACTAATTGATCTCTTACGAGTCCCATTTTACAAAATGTGTCATGAAACAATACGTTCAAGGAACTGCCCCCATCCATAAGAATTTTTCTAACGTTCCATCCTGACATTGGCAATGTAAGGACCAAAGGATCATTGTGCATCTCAATTTCTTGATTTACTTCCCGTGCTGAGAAAGTTAAAAGGGATGCCATCCAGTCTTCCCAAGCTCCCGCTATCCTTCCCGATACCTTAAAAATTTCATGATCTCGAATCCAATTTACACAACTTTTTATTAATTGCAGCGTTCATATCTGTATCTCTTTTTTCTGAGAATGATATCATATTAATGGTGTGTTCGTTATATGGAATATGCACTGCTTTTCCTTTGTCGGATCTTGCTATTGGTTCGGTCCTTTGAATATATTATTTCAACTCTCCTGCATCTATCATTCTTTGTACCAGCATAATAAAATTCCTGCAATTATCTGTTGTGTGCCCTTTATAACAGTGGTACTCACAATAATCTTTTGAACGTTGTGTGAACTCAGGTTGATTGCCTTTTGATGACGGCCATTGAAAATCTGGTTTAGTTTTTATGATTTCGAATAATTCAGAATATGAGATATTGAGTTTTGTGAACACTCTTTCTTGAAATAACTGCACAAATTTTTTATTATCCCCTTGCCGTGGGCGCTTTGATTCCCTTGGTTCTGATTTGTGAGGGAATTTCTTTTTTTGTTCTGGTGATACTTCAATTGAATTTGTCCTTTTCATGTTTCCTTGATTTCGTGAATTACTTCTCGGACCTTGTTCCTGCACATCTTGCAATCTTGCACATGTTTCTATTATCTCTCTGAGCTGTCCCTCGGTCTTGGGATTGTTACGATGGATTTCAATAAAAAGCTGACATTTCCGGTCAGCGATTCCCCACTTGTAATGATTTATTGTTGTACTTGAGTCAACATCTCCAATTGCTTAACAAACTGTATGCCATCGGGCTGTATAAGACCGGATCGTTTCTTCTGTCCACGATGTGAGGGAATATAATCTGTCTATTCCCGAATCAACGGGCTTGTTATACATGTAAGCTTCAAGAAATTTCCTCACTAATTGTGAATAGCATTCAATGGAACTCTCTGGCAATCTATCACACCATAACAATGTTGAACCTGTTAAACTCGAAGGGAAACATCGGCACATTATTGCTTCATGTCCGTCCCATCGTGACATCACTCGGTTATAATACTTTAAATGTGAGGTCGGGTCCTTCGTACCATCATAACATTCAAATACAGGGATACTTTATTCTCTTGGCAATGGAACACATGTCAACCGCTGAACCAGCGGTGTGCGCTTGGCTTCTTTCAACACCTCTTCTATTCTTCCCCCTTCTTTATTTTTTAATCCTTTTATCTCTTCTTTCATTTGCTCCATCGCTTCCATACATTTTTGCCATTGTGCATGTTGAATTTCTTGATTTTCCCTTTGCCTCCTTGCTCGTGATGATGATCCTACTAACACCATTCTCTGATCTTGATTTTCCCTTTCATTTCTGGGTGCACGCCTTCCAGAAATTTTTTCTTGACTTCGTGATCCGATTACAGCCTGTCTTTTCTCACGTTGAATTGCATTTTTTAAGGCTTGATTTTCTCTGGTTAATAATTCAATTTTATCATGACTGGCCCTCTGTTCTCTTCTTATTTCATTCATTTCTCTCATCAGATTTTGAAGATAATTTACATCATTTCTTGAATTCTCATGATGTGACGGATGATTTTGAGATACGGTATTTGGTGTCAATTCACAGATAGGTGAATGATTTCCTACATCACTCTGTTGTTGTTCTGGCTCACTCTCAACTTCCCTTTGTCTGTAACTTTGTCTATCGTTACTGTCTTGGTTCCCAGAGCCTGCTTCTTGAGACATATTTCTTCTGGATTTGTTGATTATTTGCTTTCTCCTCTTGGATTGTAATGATGTTTTTAAAGTTAGCCAAATAATCTCTCAACAGATTATTTAATAAAGAAAGTGACAGAAACTAGTTTTATGATCTTCTAAAAATATCTCTATACTTTTAGTTAAATAATTCGTATTTTTTACCATGAATCTTTTAAATCGCAAAAAATAGAAAAACAAACATTTAAACAGATTCATTCAAACTTAAAAGTTTTTCTTTTCAATGAGATACCATTTCCATTTTTCATATCACATAAAGGTTATTATGCAGAAAAAATCACTTGCTGGGAAAAGTTAAATTAAGCCAGAATGTTGCATAAAACTACCAAATTCTTTTTACTAAATTTCTTTACCTTTGAAATACATAAATAACAGATAAATCCATTTTTCATGAACAGGTAGGATAAATCCTTTAACTCAGTCCATGTTTCTAGCGCCAAATTGTTTATGCCAAAATTCCCGTTGACATTAACAACCATTGATTTGATGAAAAAACAGTAAACATAAAGATTATAACTTACAATTTGATACATAGAATCCTCTTTTAAACCAATGCTTTGAGAAATTTTTTAATAATCCATTCATTTACAGATCATACATCTGATCAAATTACAGTCACAAATCCATAATCTTTTAAGTCAAGAAAATGAATCATGATAGTGGAATCTATAAATTTTAATCTTACACAATGTATACATACCTAATGATCTTTTTCCTTTTACTCTGATTAATCTTCCTTAGTCTTTCTTCACTTTAAGCGTGTTACAGCAGCAGAAAAGCAACAGGAAACAAGCAACTGATATAAGTATCTCCGTTTAAACAGTTAAGCGGCTTAAACTGCGACTGTTCAGCAACAGTATCAGCGGCAGTTGCGTACTGTCGTCTGTCTTCTTCTTCTCCGGCAACAGCAGCAGCAGCAGAATTGTACGGGAGCTCTCCAAGCTTTTTCCTCCTTTTTCTCTTCGATTCTCTTTGCTATTTATAGGCTTTGCTAACCCTAGGGATCTTCCTTAATTGATAAGGACTCAAAGAAGAGTCCAAATCCAACTTGAATACGTGTTTGATCTTGTTACAGCGTGAATTTTCCTTCTCCGGCTACAACACGGTTTTGAAGCAGTTTTTCCGGCTTTAATCTCTGTTTCTTCACGTGTTTAATCTTGTTTTCATCTCTACTTGCTTTTGGGTCAAATTAAAAGTCCAAAAATCCCAAGGATCACGTAAAACATGTTCACAACAATCTTCTCTTCGTGAAGTAAAATTTCCCGCCATTTTCGGTTTCAAAATTCAAAGAAGGGGTGCCCCCAATCCAAAATGTGGGTGCCTTTATCACTTTTTCCGGGTGCCTTTAACACCTTTCGAGCCAATTTTTCCGCAAATGTTTATTTCTCAAAAATACCTACAAAGACATAAAAAGACATAATAAGTGTAAAATCGAGTACTATCGAAGCAGCTATTTGGGCGCAATATAGACACAAAAATGTGCCTATCAAATACCCCAAACTTACTATTTTGCTAGTCCTCGAGCAAACTAATAAAATAAAATCCTAACTCACTTTCGCAGGAATCGCGACTACATTTAGCATAGGCAGTAAGCCGTTAAACCCCTAGGTGTCCCTAGTGGACGAGTTTTGTCTCGTGAGAGTTTACAAGAGGTATACCCACAAAACCTTTACTCTAGATTTTAGCAACTCGTGAACAATTAAGGATAGACACTAAACAAGCTATTTAGTTGGTTTACTCAACTCATCGGGTATGGGAATCATTACCCTATATTAGTCCAATTGTTGTACACGAGTGTTTACTCAAGCATACTAAAATTCATACATAAGACAACAAAGCTCTACTCAGATAATTGTTCAACCACAAGACTCAGAATCTATCCCAATTAATAACATGAAAAGATTTAGAAGATGGACATAGAAATATGAAGGTTGCACATGTTGACTAAGGTGAACGGTGTTTCCCATATCTGTCTGAAGGTCAGTGCCAGGATGAATCCTAATAGATTGAGATACATGGTCTTAAACCTAATACTAATATCGACTCAACTGGTATATACAAGGGTCCCAGCGCTCGATTTATTAAAAATAAAACGATAAATATATTGACAAGATGATTGGATCAAATTGAATCCAAGCGCATGGTTCTTATCAGCATCTTACATGATAGTTCTCATGGATCCTGCTTTCCACGCTTGCTTAGGCGACGGAGACAGGGAGAACACACACATATTGCTATCAAAGTGTCAATATTGTTTTTTTTTTTTTTTTTTTTTTTTTTTTTTTTTTTTTTTTTTTTTTT
>JAJJMC010027464.1:924381-998412 GCA_023531435.1 Papaver californicum | reverse complement strand
TTTTTTTTTTTTTTTTTTTTCGAATAAAGCAAGAGTCGGGCTTGATCTCAAACATTCAATTTCATCCTAGCGGCGATAACAATTTGATACTGGGCCCCACCAAATCACTTAGATAAACACAAAATTACAAAAATAAAAACAGAAAGTGATATGGTCGAGATAGACTCCGAGATGTGGTGACAACTATCATGTTATTTTCTAACACCTGAACTCTGTCCTTTTATGAATAGACCATTTAACTGGGCACACCAATTCCTATAGAAAAAGAGCTAAGTTTCTATCTACCTAGAATGGTTAGTGTCACCCTGAAGTGTTCACAGGTTTCTAAATTATAGAGCTTTATTATTTTACTAAAAAGTTTCTCCCTTTCCCCCAAACTTAAATTAAACAGTGTCCTCAATGTTTCTAAAGATGAATGATTAAAAATACGAACCAGGAGAAACTGTTACCAATTCAGGAAAAGGACTTAGGGAAAGATATTACCGTGTTGTAAGAGCATGGGTTACCTCCCAAGAAGTGCTAAGTTTAAAGTCTTCAGCCAGACTAGGAAAGAATTAGTCACCTCATAAAATCATATAGCAATAGTCGGAACAATTGTGGGTCATCTGAATCAAATAATGCTATCACAAAGAGAAAACTACAACATGCCAAGAAAATGAACAAACAGAGCACACCCTTATCTAGTTTTCTGTTTAAGACAACTACTTCTATCTGTGGTTCAGGTTCAGGGTCTATAAAAGGTTCTAGATAAAACATTTTCATGGGTTGGATTTTCTCATAGGCATGATCAACAGGATCAGGTTGTAAAGTCTGGAAAAACTCAACTAAGAACTTATAAGCACATAATAATAACCTGAATAATTGTGGATCCTCAAAGTCAATCAGATTTGACCCACACAGTTGACTACTATGAAGGTGGTCATTCTTAAGCAAATGTGTCGATTCCCTAAAGTAATTAGGTTTAGTCTTAAAACTTAATAAGTGACACATTTGAAATTCTAACGTTCCCACATATGGAAGAAAATATTTTGGTGGGAAAACAAAGTCAATCTGGGTATTATCGCCTAGGTAAACCACATCGACCAGAGGATGGGTTTCTAACAACTGAACTTTTTCATGGACATGATTAGGTTCAGGAAACAGTTCTTGAAGATAATCTCTTAATATGGTAGAGGCACAAACATCAAGTCCCAAGTGAGGGACTTCTAAAAGAGTCAAAGGTAAAACACAGGGAGAATGATAATCACCCCCAAACTTAGAATTTTAGGTGTCTCTAGATAGACTAGTCACAATTTCCTTAATTTCTAGATTATCAGATTCTCGAAAATTGTCAATTGCTTCTTCTAAGTTATAATCAAGTGGTGCATCCTCACTCACATTTAAAATCTCTACGGGTCTATCTTGGTTATCTACAACTATTGTTTCTAAATCGTTGGACTCTAAAATAGTATTCTCAGGATAAACCCGTTCCTCTAAACCCTTATCGGTTTCAAAACAAGAGAGTTCTACATCGTCTAAAACAGTGGTATCTCTGGTCAAATCCTCTTCCTTTTGAATAAGTGAATGATCATTAAAATTATTTGGATTTGAACAAGAAATAACACTATCATCATGAAGCACAATTGGAGTGACAGTTTCCTGATCACTCTGCCTGTATATTTCAAGTTCTTCATCAACACTATCCTTATCAACATAATAACATGAAGATGTTTGAACCTCGTCTAAATAAGTAGTGGTACCAATTCTATCCTCGTCCTCTTGACTAGGTGAATAATTATCAAGGGTAGCACTATATTGGCAATTAAGATCATTTATAGCAATATTATTATTTGCAGACATTTCATTCACACTTAATACAAACCTTTTTGTACTCTCAGTCAAATCCCTGATGGATTCTTTTAGAAAATCAAATGGATCATAAGGGGTACTGGTTTGCAACTCCTCATGTGATTCTTCTAGAGGCATACTAGGTTCATGGGGAGTACTAGATTGCATATGCTTTAGGGCATCCCTCCAAGATAACGAACTCAAATCATCATGGGGAGTACTAGATTGCAACTGCTCGTGTGATTCTTTTAGAGGCATACTAGGTTCATGGGGAGTACTATATTGCATCTGCTTTAGGGAATCCCTCCAAGATAACGAACTCAAATCATCATGGGGAGTACTAGATTGCAACTGCTCGTGTGATTCTTCTAGAGAAGGATTTGGACTACTATTTGTTCCTGTCACACTCAATCCAAACCTTTTTGTACTCTCAGCCAACTCCTTGACGGATTCTTTTAGGGAAACAACTAGATCATCAAGATTTCTAGGTCGCAACTGCTCGTGTTCATGTTCATAAGACGGGTGTATGTATGAATAGTAATTGGGATCACCTTGGTATGAGTAATAGCCTACAAAAGGTTGGTGGTGATCCCGATTACTGTCCACACAATGTTGATAGTATGGATAAGAGCTGGAAGAAGTCCGGATGTCATATTAATTTGTCGTTTCTCCGTCAATTGTAGTGATTTATCATTCAATTGTCTATTTTGAAATTCAGTCGGATATTCATTGTATTCCTCATAATACCAGTTCGACATTTTCTAAAAAATAAAAATTCCTAATTAAAAAAAAAAATCTAAGAAAATAAATGCCGAAGGGTTTTCTAAACATTCACAAACAAGGCCGACTCAACTAAATCAAACCTATTGAATCTAGCAAACAAAAAGCATGATGGCTCCACTTAGATTGTTTCTAGACCAGCTTCTATTCTTTCAAAAGGCAACTGGTTACAATTTTAGCAAATCTCTTAGAACGATCCGAATTAGATTAAGTCGAAGAGAAAGAGGATAAGCTCTAGGGAGCTTTGATAACCCTGTCTCTTTGGCAGTTTTCCCTGGGTTACAAGGCGGCTCTAATCAACTTAAAATAATCTTCCTGAACTTCGGGTTAGGCTAATAAAGTAACCAGTACAGTCCTTTTGAACGATTTTCCAATAAGCTCGATACCCTATAGGTCTCTTTCTAGTCAAAATTTTAAGGTTTTGGTTCGCGTTTGGTAACATGGTCCTAAAGCGGGCAAGAAGGAAACGGTGATGAAATCCGAGTCCTTATCTTGTATGGCCAGTTCTTGCCCTTTACTAGAAAAGTAAGTCCGTTTTCAATTCCTCAACATATATGCATACAAAGGAATACAGTAAACCCACTTGCAGGAGATTCGTGGGTTGATCGAGTCTTACCTCCCGTACCAAATGGGGGATGGTTCGGTTGTAGTCGACTCGGGCCACCTACTCCTATGTCAGTGTGCGAACCCGAGGGGCCGAGACAATATCGTAATTGTCGTCCTTCCCTGTAGCAGTTTATATTCAAATAATACCCTTCCGTAGGGTTTAAAAATAATAAAATGTCCAAAGTCCCAAAAATAATGTCCAAAAGGTGTCCAAAATAAAAGAAAATTTACAGAAATAATAGAAATTCCTAATACAGTTTTCTAAAAAAAACAAATAAAATAAAATCTAATTAATAAAAATCTTCGTCTTCTTTTTCGTTCTTAAGCTTTATCTTTTAACTCCAAGTCTTTAGCTTTAATTCCAAATCTTTGGCGTACTTTCTTTTCGATCCAAAATCCAACCTGTAGCAAAAAGAGAAATACCAAAAGAAACGTAAAATAGAACAAAGTAAAATAAAAAACTAAAAATAAAAACCTAAAAATAAATCTAAAACCCTAAACCTAAAAACAAGTCCGCGTCGGCGGCGCCAAAAATTGATGTGATAAAATATAGTGGTAAAAAGAGGTTCCATTCTCAGACTTGTGAAGATTTAATTATAGACTTAATTTTAATTAAAGAAAACAAAACAGAATAAAATCAAGATGACTTAAAAATATGGGGAAGAACTGGGATTCATGATTCCACTTTTAACCAATAAATCAAGTGATAGTAATTTTAATCATGCAATTAAAACATTTTATTTTGATTCTAATGCATTGCAAAAATAGATTTTCGAAACAATAACTGTATAACACAAGCATGGAGTATCTAGGGACCTAATCCGAGGCATGCACCATCTAACGGAATCACAATTGCTTAATAAAAATCTTTTAAATCAATTTTCAATCAAGGCAATTAATCATAAATAAATTGCATAAATAAATTAATTAAATACATACCACTTAATTATTGGAGAAAAAGCTTCCTCCGTCATCCCAGTGATGGTGATTAGCTCATTGTAGAGAAAACACACTCAAAATAATCTTTCATTGCTCAAAAAGTGTTTACAAAGGCTAAAAGGAAGTAACACAGCTGATTTGATACGCTTTTAAGCGTTACAGTGAAGTGGTTCAGCGTGTTACAGCCGCAGAAAAGCAACAGGAAACAAGCAACTGATATAAGTATCTCCGTTTAAACAGTTAAGCAGCTTAAACTGCGACTGTTCAGCAACAGTATCAGCGACAGTTGCGTACTGTCGTCTGTCTTCTTCTTCTCCGGCAACAGCAGCAGCAGCAGAATTGTACGGGAGCTCTCCAAGCTTTTTCCTCCTTTTTCTCTTCGATTCTCTTTGCTATTTATAGGCTTTGCTAACCCTAGGGATCTTCCTTAATTGATAAGGACTCAAAGAAGAGTCCAAATCCAACTTGAATACGTGTTTGATCTTGTTACAGCGTGATTTTCCTTCTCCGGCTACAACACGGTTTTGAAGCACTTTTTCCGGCTTTAATCTCTGTTTCTTCACGTGTTTAATCTTGTTTTCATCTCTACTTGCTTTTGGGTCAAATTAAAAGTCCAAAAATCCTAAGAATCACGTAAAACATGTTCACAGCAATCTTCTCTTCGTGAAGCAAAATTTCCCGCCATTTTCGGTTTCAAAATTCAAAGAAGGGGTGCCCCCAATCCAAAATGTGGGTGCCTTTATCACTTTTCCCGGGTGCCTTTAACACTTTTCGAGCCAATTTTTCCGTAAATGTTTATTTCTCAAAAATACCTACAAAGACATAATAAGTGTAAAATCGAGTACTATCGAAGCAGATATTCGGGCGTAATATAGACACAAAAATGTGTTTATCAATGATTAACACGTATTCTTCGTTCCTTGAGAATCAGCTTTGTCCCGATCATATGTGTCAAACGCATGATAAAAGTACTTATCGTCTTACTTTCCCGCTCCACGTTCATCATTACTCCTACTTTCCCGTTCCACGTTCATTATTATTCTTACTTTCCCGTTCAATAAGCATTTAATGCTATCTGTTTCGATCAGTGTGATGTTATTTTCCCGATCTTATGTGTCGATCATGCAGAGATTTACTCAGTCTTTCACATCTGTCCTTTTTCAATCCTTCGATACGGCTTTGATTGTGTGCTTCTTATTCTTCTTAATTTCACTGTCTCCTTTGTTAATCGTTTTACACGTGTCGTCCTTCTTTTATTTCCCAACACACCTCATAAATTCTGATTTTTTGACAAGTTTTTATTTTTAATGTTATTCAATTCTATTTACTAAACATAGAAATATAGAATTATATTCCCACTATAGTGATTCAATTTGCTCCCACTAAATGTGCCTCATAGAAAAATAAGAAAATTATAAATAAGGCATACATGACAGCTAAACAACTAACACTTACAGAAAATAGAATAACCCAAGAATACTAAGTAATTAATCTAAATTGTGATCCAACATTTGTCTAGTAACTTATAAGTTGATGTAAAGCCAGAAATGCATAAGTGTGTTTAAAATTTTGTCATGCAGCCCAAAATTGGTTTAGTGACGTGCTATGAGGCTTTTAGACCAAAATCTGCCTTTTGACCAGCATTTATTACATGACCGAAAATCTGCATATTATCACAAAATCCTCCCCGTAACATGAAATCGATCCTATTACCTAAAATCTGTTACTGTAATCTAAAATTTTGAAAAACAAAATGCCCAAGCGACCAAAATTTTCTTTAATGGCCTAAAATAGGCCTTTTGGCTTAAAATGTACCACGTGGCTAAAATATGTATATAATTGAAAATTTACCATATTATTCAAATTGAGCCTCACTTCCTAAAAACTGCGGGTTTTTTTTATTTTGACCTAGAATGGGCCTCATGACTTGTATATTCCTTGTGTCCCAAATTTCGCCTCACGAACTAAAACCTTTAATATATTTATTATAAAATTTGTAAAGTAATCCAACATTTTCCTTATTTACCCGAACACTGGTTTATGATCCAAAAATGTGCCTCATGGCGTATTTGCTCCGTACTCCAAAATCTACCATTTCAACTCAAAAATTTGTCATGTGACCAAGAATCAGCCACGTAACCCAAACAATTTTGGTCACCTATCAAAAATGGAGCTCATGGTCCCAGAATTGGGCTTGTGCCCCATGATCTTCATGTAACAAAACATCTGCATTTTGAGTCAAATATTGTCATGTGTTCCAGAATTTGTCTCAAATCCAAAATTTAGAAGACAAATCCAAAAGTTTGTTCTTCATCTTACGTTCGTCGCTTTCAAAGTTTTCAAGTGATGTGTTACTTTGAAAGGAACAGTTGTACCCTGGGAAACCATCACCATTAACTGTTTAGCATAGTATACAGGATGAATTGTGTTTTAAGGACAGAGTGATCCTTGCCTCAGTTATTTGAGTTTGACACCTATTCCCTTTTTTTTCTTAACTATCAGATTTAACTGGTTATTTTTGTTCTATTAAATATCCATAGAAATAATCTTGTGTGCAGAATTATATTCGATACATTGCCTTGCATGTATAATTGATATCGATTGCTTCTTTAATTTGAGTCTCTTCTTGTACTCATGGTCTACAAATTGATACTAAGATCGGGTCGTTTGAATTTAGTATCTACTGTGCACAAGAAAGTTATATGTTTAGGCTTATAAAGTGTCTGTATTATTGCCTCTAACAAATAATTCACAAAGTGTTTTTTATGTCTGTAGTAAATTTAGTATACATCATATATATATATATATATATGATAGTCTTGTATTGAAAATTAGGATATACTAAATTTAATCATGGGATAATTGAGAATATATCCCAGATTTGAATTATCAGTTGGGAATCTGTCCTACAACGTTAGAAATTAAAGGATATGTCACAGTCGTCCATTTTTTCGTTAAATACATATATTTAGATAGTTATGTCCTTGACATTTAAATTGGTTTCACACCATCATCAACTCCCGCTTCCGTCAATCAATCACCATCATGATCAACTTCATAAATCCGGGATATATTTCCAATTTTCCTTCTTTTTAACCATTAAATGTTTTATGTGTGGAGGGCATAACTGTCCAAAAATATATATTTAACAGAAAAAATGGACGTCTGAGACATATCCCTTAATTTCTAACGTTATAGGACATATCCCTTAATTGCTAGTTCAAATCCGGGATATATTTCCAATTTTCCTTTAATCATCTATTGATTGTGTAAAGGTAGTCAATTGTGATTTATAATGACTTATAGAAAATTCTCAGATATGTTGTTAGTCAATTGAGATTTCCAGAAAGTCTCACAAACTCTCTTGTTATTGGATAGAGACTTTTTTCAAGTCTTTTAAATTCTCCCAAACTCTCTTGTTAGTGGATTAAGATTTGTTAAAAGTCACTCAAACACTCTTGTTATTGGATTAAGACTTCAAAATCATTGATTTGTTACTTATTAGGATTTTGGAAGACATTTTTAATGAAAATAGACATGAGCAAAATTTTTCCCTTATAGGTGATATTTTGAGAGACTTGAAAATTTAGAAAGTAGTAAAGCCACTAAGAGAAAACCTGCGGTGAACAACTATGGGGCCGAGAGCAGGGGGTATATGACATATCCTTTTCACAATTTCACGAATTGCAAGTGTGCCGTCAGGTACTCTCATATCAGGCCATTCAAGATATTGAATGTGGAGGACACTGTGGGCAGGCTCTTCTGACTGATCAAACAAACAGTTACAGGACAGATAAGCATGCAGTAATACATTTGATGTGATCTAGTGGATAAGATAATTGATGGAGACAAATAAACAAAGGGAAACTAGGAACCATGAGATTAGTAGTAAAACTCCAAACAACGAGAAAACGAAGAGTAGCCGACTTAGAAGATTTAATCTTACCTGTTTGTACTTCAATTCCAAAGAACTCAAGACTAAAGAAGTGTCGGTTGTTCATGTCCATTTCGTGGTGACTTGAATGTTACCAAATTCTCTCGGCCTATCTTCTGATTTAAAATAATCTCCACATTTGACAATCTGCACAGAACATTTCAGTCTAAGAAACAAAGAGAACATACAACAGACTGCACGTTATGGAAAAGCAAAATGAAGTACTTAGAAAAGATCATAAATCACGGGAATGGTATGCAATAAGTAATGGATCATAGAGCATGCAAGAAATTAAAAAGGCATAAAAAATCACATAGAAGACTCAATAGCATGCAATACCCTGACAGACATGTTCTACACGAAATGCATACAAGAAAACCTAACCAACATGGCAATGGCATATGAAGAGGAATTGCCTTAATAAATAATTTTCGATGCTTTAAAAAGAAACATCATCGTAACAAAAATTCAAAGTACTAGTAGCACCTTCTTTTTGTAATATATCTGTGTATTTATATCCAATTATCTATCCAGGCATACACATCTAGAACACAAAAATACCAAAGGTTAAGTACATAAGTTTGTGACCGATGCTTATTAGCTGAGATTTTAATGGAGATGCCCCTATGCCAGATTTCCAGAGAACGATCTGTTTATCGCATACATCATCCTCACCAAAAATCATTTTATTCTAGAATAACGTTCTCTCATTTACGGATTTCCCACCCGTCAAATTAATATTTAGGGGATTACAAGTTTTACAATGTAATGAGCAATGTGTCAAGGACATATCATCCTACTCGATTGGTTGATCATCAGGTTAGCCCACAAAACATTGGTGATCCCATTTTAATCTGTTTTAAAGTATTTTACAGTGTAAGTCACTGAAGAATTCAATTAAAAACAAAAATGGAATCCTATTATTCAAAAATATTTATAGAATGAAAAGACGAAGTCTTCTTTTAGAGGTAAAATGAACAAGGAAAAAGATTATCCCTTGAAAGAATTGTTTAGGTTTTTTAGTCTAAAATAAAAATGGACTATCCAGAGAGGACATGCTAATTACTAGTGTATGAAGAATGCAAGAGAACACATAATTCCAACAAAGTCACCTCTTACCACTACATTGGACATACCCTTACTTCCATTAAATAGATAATGATAATTAAGAATACAGTTTATTTTCTAAATTGGTATTCATCAAAATGATACTGATTCCAATATCCACTAATTGCATAGCTGAACTGGTTGCAGTTATCAGAGCTTTGGAGTGGGCTGTGCAGAGTTATTGGCAGAAGTTTATCATCCAATCTGATTCAATATCTACTATCCAAGCTTTTAACAATAATAGATTGACTTGGATCTTCTCGACAAGATAGAACGATATATGCAGGAGTGCCATTAATATCCATTTCAGACATGGATGCAGATAAGTTAATTTTAACGGTTGATAAGCTTGCGAAAATAAAAAGGAGCTGGGTTAGGAAGCCGAAGTGGGCAAAGATGTGAATATGATACTAGGCCTGATTTCCTGAGTAGACTAGAATGCCCTGACAAGGTTTACTATAGATTTAGTTGATTCTTTTTTGTTTCTTATTTCTGAATCCTGTTAGATTCTTTTGTCCTTTGGACATTTTTGCTTGTAATTTAAACATTTTTGGTGATTAATAAAATTATTTGTTAAGCAACAATAAATAAATAAAATGAATTCAATTCAATTCAATTAGTTCCCCTCTTTATGCCACTAATTACTTCATTCAATTGAGTTTCTTAATAGAAGAAGTTTCTGAATGCACTGATTGGAAACACTAAGCAAACAACCAAAACATCAACATCAGAATCTAATGAAATATAATAACAACTCAGATAAGATTAAGCTACACAAGGAAGAAACTAAAATTAAACAAATTTGGATGAAAAGATGAAGAGGATCATGATGATGACGAAGAACAAGATGTAAACAAAAAGATATAAAAGAGAGAAATCGGTTCTGGGTATATAACACGACACGACGACTGCTTGGCTAACCAAATTACTAAGGATCTTACTACAGATAAACGTTTTCAAGCGGTAAAGATGTTGAACACCAAAAACAAAAAAGAGATGTTCATTTATTTGTTCGCAAATGATCGAAATGATTGGATTCGTTCTAAGTTAAACAAATGAATGTTATTTTATTATCTATATAGGGTAGGATTTATGTCTTTTACGAGTGTTTATCTATGTAACGTGCATAACAAAAAAAAAATGATAGATGTTTTGAATTTATGATTAGATATTTTACATCTTTTTATCTCTACAAATCACAAAGGCTCTCTAGAAATTCATTAGATTTGTATCTACAAGTCGCAGAGACTCTCTAAAATTCTCTTTTAAAATCACTGGAAATCTCTATACTTTCAGAGAGTCTCCGGGAGTCACTAAAAATAAAAATCTATGAAAGTCTATTTAAACATAAATTTCATTTGACTACCTCCTGTTAGAAATTTGTTTACTATTACGATTTCAAAGTATATACAACAACTCTTTGTAAGAACCATCTTGATAGTGCTAATCATCCAATCTTGAATTTTTTAGATAAAACACAAGTTCTATATCTACAGACTACAGTAACTTTACTAACAGGTAAAACCTAGTGAGCCTATTTTGTCTTTATTAAGTATGCCTTAAAATGTTAGACCCGATGTTCTAAAATTTGTTTAGTAACCCAACATGGACTTTTTTGCCCAAATTTCGGGTCTTTCGACTCCATAGTCTAATGTTTTAGGTGATAAAAGTTTACCATTGCTACCCTAAACTTGTGGCATAACCCAAAACAGATGGGTTGCCCAAAATTAGCTTCAAGAACCAAAACCTTCCTAGTAATAAGAAAAATTCTTAATTACCCAAAATTTGTCGTGTCCCAATATTTATCTCGTGACCTATAATTTCTTGAGTAACCCAAATCTGAATTATATCACAAAATCTACAGTATTACCCAACCTATGCTATTACGATCTAAAATTTGTCATGCTATCTAAAAGTTGGTTATTATTCCCAAATGAGCCCCTTTTTTTCCCCAAGATTTACCTCGTTGCCTAAGATTTACATTGTGATTCAAAATTTGCTTTATGACTAGAGATTAGCATTGCTATAAAAAGATATCATTGTAAAATTTGTCCAGTGATTCAAAAATTATTAAAAAAAAAAAGAATATATAACAAAAATGCATATTGAACGAGTGATGATGATCGAGGGAGACACTAGAAAGAGGGAATAATATAGGTCACTATATTGAATGAAAAATGATCAGAACTGAACCAAATATGAATTTTTAAGGTGAAATATGTTAAAAAAATATATAAATAAATAAATACAAAGTTTTTATTTCTACCGAAAATGAGACAAATATTAAAAAAAAACATACCTAATTGTTTTAGGCTTAACAAGGATTGCTCTATGCAGAGATATGCTCATGTTAGCTTCTGCAATCAGATATCTAGATAAAGGGACATAGTTAGTAGATGTTTATAATAAGAATATAATCACTTATAAACAAAGGCTGTGAAACTAGAAAACCATTATCGTACATCGCACAAAGTTTTCATTTTGGTCCAAAATTAAATAAAAAGTTGTAGGTTTGATTTTGGTTCAGATATGGCTCCATGACTTGTATTTATGTTTTGTATATTATTCCTTTATCATATTAACTAAATTATCTAATTATAAATATAAAGGTCTAAAATGGATGCCACATGTCTATACCCAACTGAAAGGACACAAGGGCACATACAAAAAGGAGACGAGGGATTCAAAACCATCGGGACGTTCGATAAAGATACAAACACTTACTGAAATGGCCAGGCCCGTATAGAGCCTCCACGTACTAAGGGGGCCGCCTAGAGCTAAAATGGTGATTACACGATAAATTTTGCTGTTACACCAACAAAATTAACTTCTCCAAAAGTTTCATGTCTGTCGTGTGATGTACGACCATAACTTTCGCTCCTCCTCAACCAGCCAACTTCTTCCAGCACTAGTGGCTGAAAGAAATTACTATTGGAATTACTGATACATTTACAGTCAGTTTGCTATAAACTTAACTTTACAATTCAAAACAGCACTTGCTCGACGACTCCCTTATAGACGAGTAACTGACCTCAGTTAGTTATTTTATCTTTTCAATTTTTCTTCTGACTTCTTTTTTGTTTTTGTTCACTTAATATGGCTACATGGAGTTAGATGCTTACTAGTTAAGGTTTCATAAATTCAATTAATTTGGTTTTATGGAAAATTCGCATCAAGGAAGCCCAAAAGATCATTCTTCAGAAAATGTAAATTTTCTGTAATTGTAATTGTTTTCATCTGCAAGTTCTAATGTACTATCTATCTTAGAAGTTTCTATAAAATTCAGATAGAATAAAAAAATTATTTAGAGATTATGTTTCGATACTTCCTTTAGAGTTTCTTAAAAGTTTGATAAAAATTTTGCAATGACAATAATTTAAATCAATAGGTTATTTTAATATAATGACACCAGATCAGACTATGATCCAAACAATTATATGGTTATCAAATAAAAAAATAAAAAATGTATGGCTATCAAATGGGGTGACTTATTTATAAAACGGTGAAAAAATCCATGATACTGGGTAATTGTGACTAACTAGAAATATATTTATAGGTTGACGAATTCTCATAATTTCTTCGTACGACGTCAGAATGACCTTATTCTTCTTGTGTTGAATTGTCTTTTCATTTTCTACAGTATACAATTAATAATTCCTAGATTTGGACAAGTTCCATTTGATGTCTTACTTCCATCCATTTTTACATGTAGTACTACAAGACATCCAAGGAAGTAAGACATCAAATGGAACTAATTTAAATATAGGAATTCTTAGATATATATATTATAAAGAATGAAAATACGAGTACAACGCAAAAATAATGAGGTCATTCTGAGGTTGGACGAAGAAATTATGAGCAAAACAGTCGAAGAAAATGTCAACTTTAGAATCGGTGGATATAAGTGCATTTATATCCACCGATTCTGGGTAAAAGAATTTACAGAAAAACTTTTGAATTTGAGTTTTTTAGAATCGGCATACGCGGGGAACCTTATCAACCGATTATGGACGTATTTTTATGAAAAATAAAACTATCGGTTTTGAGGGTTTTTTTAACAATCGACACTTGTGGAGGATTGTACCCTCCGATTGTGATCAACCAGCCATAAAAGTAAAGAACATATGCCGATTCTTGGTTGATTTTATTCATGGATCAAGAACGTCAAGAACAATCGACCATCTTGTAAGTGCCTTATTGGCCAATTGTTCTTGAATCCAAAAAATTTCTAAAACTATGAAAGTTTTCAAATAAAAAAGAAAAACTTTGATTTGAAAAAGAAAAAAAAAAAATTTAATTTATGATTAGTTTTAGAGAAGTGGAAATAAATCAATAATTTATTAGTTTCACTCTTTTTAGACACCACTTATCCTCTCACCTAAACGGGAATAAAATTGGGTAGGCCTGAAATAAAACAGGTAAACCTAAAATCAGCGATGTTATTAAAAATATGTGGTAAAGTTATGAAATACTGCGATGATAACCATGTGAACCGATTCTTTCCCAAAAACAATCACTTGTGACTGTGAGTTACGTAACTTTGTTTTTTATTCACTTCTCATTGTCCGAAACTACACAGAAGTAACTAATGTCCTCATTCTTACAAACTTTTTGACTCCATACCTAAAAAAAAAATATTCTCATTTATTCTTCAAAGTTTTTTTGAAGATTTCCATTTTGTTGTTGTTAACTTGTTATTGGCTATTTGCCTTGATTCCAGTTATTTAGTTTTGTAATAACTTCGGGGTTTTTTTAATTTTGAGAAAATGGAGATATGGGTAAAGTTTATGTGATAAATCTGGAAGGAAATATCTATAACTACAAACACTTTCAAACCCACATTTCTCTTGTTACAGACATCATTTCAAGAGTATGTTATTATATTCAATCTTCAATTATTTCCTTTTCATTTATTTTTTTCAATTCTTAAATGTGTGTATGCTTTTCCATTGAGTTTTGATTGGATTCATATGTGGGGTTTGATAGAAGAAGTATCTTTATTAGTCCAGAAATGATTTACAGGTGCAATTAATTCCGATCAATTGTCTTGATTACAGACACAGAGAAAGCATACTCTATTTATACTAACATACACATGACAGACCAATCTGTAACCTACACCATGGACCAATCAATGACTGACACATGGACAATAGAGACAGATACTGAACAACTAAGCATTTACACATTTGTAATGCTATTAGCCCCCCTCAAGTTGAAGGAGCCAGAATGAAGAACCTTCAACTTGTCTCGCAAATAACCAAATCTAGGACCAGCTAGCCCATTTGTAAAAATGTCAGCAACTTGATCAATAATAGAAATGTAGCTCACAGTCAAATTCTCAGATTGTACTAGTTCTCTCACAAAGTGATAGTCAACTGCAAGGTATTTCATACGACTATGAAACACATGATTTGAGGATAGAGATATAACACTAACATTGTCATATTGTAAGGAAGGAGGTTCTAGAAGAAAGATATGCAAATCCCTTAGAAGTTGACAAACCCGCACATTTTTTGCAGCAGAGTTGGCAAGACTCGATACTCAGCCTTAGTTGAGCTTCTAGCAACAGTGCCTTGTCTTTTGCTGGACTAAGATACTGGATTGGACCCCAAAAAGATGTAATAACCCCATGTACTCTTCTTAGTGTCAGGCTCACCAGCCCAGTCAGCACAGATAATAACCATTTGCTAAAAAGAAGACCATAATCAATTGTGCCTTTGATATACCTTAGTATTATTTTAGCTTGTGAGATGTACAGAAGTAGGGGACTTCATGTACTGGAAGAGCTCCAACAAGAGATCTGTACATAGATGGATTTGAAAGTAATTCACTATCATTTGCACTCAATTTGTAACTAACTGGTACTGGAGAAGAGCACACCTTGGCACCTGCCATATTAAATTTCTGTAACAAATCAAGGGCATACTTTTTCTGTGAGAGAAATAAGTTATTTGAATTTCTCTTGACTTCCAGGCCCAAGAAGTAATATAGTGCACCAAGATCCTTGGTTGGAAAAAGCTTCCTCAAAGAAGTAATGAGCTCAGAACAATAAGCCTTATTATTGCCAGTGATGATAATGTCATCTACATACACTAACATAATAGTGATTCGTGTTCCATCTTTTTGAACAAAAAGAGAGGAATCAGCAGATGGCATTACAAAGTTGCAAGAGAATAGAACATTCGTCAGCTTCTCATACCAGGCCCTAGGTGCCTGCTTTAAACCATATAGGGATTTATGAAGCTTGTATACCTTTGTTGGATGATCTATGTCCACAAAACCAGGTGGTTGACTCATGTAAACATCCCCAAGAAGATCTCCATGCATAAATGCAATGCTTACATCTAATTGAGAGATGTGCCAATCATATTGAACAACTAGAGACAAAATGATTCTTATTGTAGATGGTTTGGCAACAGGGATAAAAGTCTTTGAGTAATCCAAACCTGGATGCTGATGGAAGCCTTTAGCTACAAGTCTTGCTTTGTATCTCTCTATAGAACCATCTGGATTTTTTTTACTCTAAACACCCATTTACAACCCACCAAATTATAAGAAGGATCTGGATCAACTAATGACCATGTACCAACATCTTGTAATACATTATATTCCTTAACCAAAGCTCTTCTCCATTTAGGACACTTATTTTCTTGAGTAAAACAAGTAGGTACTGAAGGAGGAGTTTGAGAAGATAACACAGTTGATAATGCATGTTTGGTGGAGAATATCTTCTTCTTGAATATACCATCCTTTACCCTGGTGACCATAGAGTGATCATTTTGTATTTGAAATGAAGTAGAAGAGTCAGTGATGATGAGATTAGAATCACTAGTTGAAACAGAAATTTTAGTTGAGACAGGTGGTGAGATAGTGCTAGTAGTAATAGTAGGAGATACATTTGAAACAGAAGGATGACCAGCCAAATTGTCAGATGTAGAATTAACAGTTGATGTAATGTTGGAGGATGAAATTGAAGGAACAATTGTGCCTTTCTTGAATGGAAAAAGAGTCTCATTGAATACAACATGCCTTGAAATGAAAACTCTACCTGAAACAGGATTTAAGCACCTATAGCCTTTATGCTGTGGACTATAGCCAATGAAGACACATTGCTCACTCCTTTGTTCTAGTTTTGACTTGGTGTATGGTTTGAGCCAAGGATAACATAGGCAACCAAAAGATTTCAAGAAATTATAATCAGGTTGTCTATGAAATAATGCTTCAAAAGGGGATTTAAAGGCAAGAGACTTGGTAGGTAGACTATTAAAGGTGAAGTTAGTTGCTTGAAAAGCCTCTACCCAAATAAGAGTCACTAAGGCCTGATTGAATTAGGAAAGTTCTTCCTACATCAACTAAGTGCATGTGTTTAGACTCAACCACCCCATTCTTATCAGGGGTGTGAGGGCATGAGATTTCATGCACAATTCTTGTGGCAGATAAAAAATCAGCTAACACATAATTTAAGAATTCCCCACCACTATCAGTTCTGATTACATGAATACGAGTACTTAACAGGTTTTCAACTTGTACTTTGAATTGAAAGAAAACTTTCTTGAAATCAGACTTTTCATATAAAGGAAATATCCAACAATACTTTGAACATTCATCTATAATATTGACATAGTATCTGAATCCAGAATTGGATGGTACAGGACTTGGACCCCATAGATCTAGATGGAGCAGTTCAAGTGGTTTATTTCTAGAATAAGATGAAATATAAAATGGGAGTTTATGACTCCTGCCAAGTTGGCAATCATGACAAAAAGTAGGCTTCTTAGATATATCATGCAATGAAAGAGTTCTACAAACATGCTGCAAAGTTGAAAAGGAGGGATGTGCCAGCCTTTTGTGCCAGATATCTGCAATTGGAGTTGAGATTGAGGTGAATGCTGATAAATGTGAGGTTGATGAAGGAGATACCTGAGAGTGACTTTGAAGAGCAGCAAATTTTGTGTTATGAAGAAAATACAAAGGATACCGTCCATTACATTGGGGGCCTTTCAAAGTTATTCTCCCAGAGGAGAGATCCTTCACACAAAAACCAGAACAATCAAAAGTAATTGAGCAATTGTTATCTTTGGTAAATTTATGAACAAATAACAAGTTATTTGATGCTTGAGGAACTAAAAAAATATTCTTCAAAGCAAAATCATGTGAAGAAGTATGTTTAATAGTAGATCCAGTGTGTGTGATCTTCATACCTTCTCCATTGGCTGTGTGTATTTCCTCAGAACTATCATATGTGGACATAAGTTGAATTTCACTTGTATCAGAAGTAAGATGGTTATTAGCTCCAGAGTCAACATACCAAGGGCTTTCTCATAGGATATTTGTTGTTGCTAACATTGCACTTAAGTTTTGAGGTGTACTAATATTCTGATAGAGAAAATTCTATGTCTACAAGATAAAGCAATATGACCTGGTTTGTTGCAGATTTGACAAATAGAGGCTTCTAGAGCAGTTGATGAATGTGATGCAGGAACAACAGTAGGAGCAAAAGAGTTTGATAGAAAAACTCTAGCAGGTAATTGAAAATTACTTCTAGCATAAGAGTTGTAGAACATATTACCTCAACCACGATTTCGAACATGAGAATTATAAGGAGAAGAACCAAAAGATCGTGAAGATCTGGATAATAAAGCTTGTTGAGATTGAAAGGCAGCGAAAGCTTTGCTATTAGCTTCAGATAAAAGAGATTTGGACCTTTCTTGAATTAGAATTTCTTCACTTAACAAAAAGATTGTGTAGCTCATCAAATGAAACTGGTGGATTTATGATGCGAATTGGGGGTACTAAAAGAGTTATAATCCTGACCAATACCAATAAAGATTAACACAACAAGTTTATCATCAGAAACTGGAGAACCAGAAGCAGAAAGTTGATCTGATATTTTCTTGATTTCTCACAAGAAAGTATTCATCGATCCAGAACCAAGCTTCAAAGATTGAAGTTTAGTAAGAAGATGAATAGAATGAGTTGTTGACGTACGAGCAAATCTTGATTCAATATTTTTCCAAAGTTCTCTAGCAGAATCAGCACCAACAACATAAGAAATAGTTGAATATGAAATAGTGGATTGGATCCATAGAATTAAAGTATTGTCATCATCATTCCAAGGATTATAAAATGGATTGATAAAACCTTTGAGTAAATTTGCATCAGTGATGTATTTTGGAGGACATGGAGTAGATCCATCCAAAAGACCAGGAACCTTGTATCGTTTCAATAATGGAAAAATTAAGCTCTTCCATATTAGGTAATTATCTTTTTTGAGCTTACATGGAATGATATTAGTAATTTGATTTAGAGGAATTTGAAAAATACGAGATTCATATATGTTGTTTGCCATTAAAAAAAAAACTTAAAGAAACACCATTAATGGTGATTGAACAACGGAAGTAGGATCTTTTGTCCTCATGGTACCATGATAAAAGAAATATTTTTATTAATCCAGAAATGATTTACAGGTGCAATTAATTCAGATCAATTGTCTTGATTACAGATACAGTACACTCTATTATACTAACGTACACATGACAAGCCAATCTATAACCTAAACCATGGACCAATCAATGACTGACACATGGACAATGGAGACAGATACTGAACAGCTAAGCATTTACACATTTGTAATGCTATTAGGGTTTTCATGTATTGTTAAATTATTATACTTTAGTTCATGAAAAATGAAATTTAGAGGGAACCATTTTGGGTCTTAAGCTAATCAAGAACATTTTTTTATTTTTTAAATTGTTTGCATACGATTTTGATTCCTTGGCTTTCATAATTTTGGGTCTATTTATGGATGAGTGGATTATGATCGGAATTACGCCTAGTCTTAGGATTAGATTCACTAGACTAAAGCACCATCCAAATGATGTTTTTTTTTTACTTCATGTTCAGAATTTCACTTGCAGGCATGGGAAGGCTTATCTATTCAATAAGGTGTAAGTAGTCCTCCTATCTCTGTATCCTTAAACCATTTCATTTTCATCACTCTTATATGTTCGTGAATTGGTTAAATATTTTGGATTTGTAAGTTATTAGTTATATTACACTCTCAAAGAAAACAACCTTTATGCAATTGGGAAAATGGGTTCTAGACTTTGTATAGCAAACTTCCATTTTCGGAGTTAGACGCTCCAAATGATGATTTTTTTTTCAATATTTGACAGTGTGAATGTCAATGTGGGAGTGAAAGAAGATCGGATGATGATAACTGGATTGCAGACAGTTGTCGACTTATTCTGTGTTGGGTGTGGGGCAATCGTCGGTTGGAAATATGTAAGATTAGGAGGTGAACTTGAAGTATCATCATAGTCCTTTGGTTCTTATGGTATTGTATTGGTTTTGATTTGATCTTCCCCTTCTTTTTTCTCAAGGAATTTGCACATGAGAAGGCCCAAAACTACAAAGTCGGAAAATTCATTCTTGAGAGGTAAGTAATTTAGATAGAATGATCCAGATAGTAATGGGTTTCTCTTCTTCTTCTTATACTTCTCCTTACGTTTGTGTTGATGATGCTGAGAGATGCAGGTATAGAGTGTCAGGTCCAGATGAAAACAACTCTCGGTTGAATCTTGAAGTAGCTCAGGCTAATGTTAGTGATGCCGACGATGATTGATTAGTTTAGCGGCTGCCGCATACACACAACGCTTCGACTGTTATTTTAACAATAATCTGTACATATTTGCACTCAAATTTGAATGTTGTTCTTAAATTTGTTTCCAGCTTGGTTTGAAGGATCTCTGTCTCCCAATTATGTAATTTTTGTTAATCTTTCACTACACCAGCATCAATTCAAGCTTTCCCTTGATTACATACTTCCTCAAGACCCTTGATCTAACTGTCACGATTGCGAGTGAATCTGGTTCAGTTAAATCTTCTCGAGAGAATGAATGCAGATTCCAGATTCCCAGTTGTCCCCTAGTTACTTGGTCTTAGTCTGGGTGGCTAAAAAATAAAAATAAAAAGAAGAAGATAAACTGTCTTGCAAGAGAAAAAAAAAAGTGGTTATGTTGCGTGCCAGGAAGTGACACCAGTATTAATGGAGAAGCACAAACCCACGTTAAGCATTACTGGAGCATGAAAGCTAAAGCAACTTCAGATAATGACACTGACTACTGTGTGCAGGGTTATACCGGCAGACAGCTTGATCTATTTCCATGCTATTGCTGTTTATCCATAAAAAAATAACATGTCGAAAATGACTTCCACCAAAACCATTCCAAAACCAGTTAAATTTTGAAATTCAATAACGCGAAAAAGAAGTTTACTAAATGAGAATCTATATACATTAAAATATTAACAGAGACAAGTATCTGTAGTCTGTACCCACTTTGAAGTTTGAACATGGGCAAAAATAAACAATCCATGAGAGTAGACCATACATAAGACCTTCTGCAGTTATTTTTCAGTTGCAGCTGCAGCAAGTATGTGATACCTTTTTTGCGACTTTCAGATGTTGTCACAAGCACAAACTATCTTATGGCGATCAACAGACATAAATAAAGTTGCGTATCTATCTACCCGAGCGAATAGACCATCCGCTCAGATAGTCCTACACCCACAGCCTTCATGTATCTTTGCAACTGAGTTTCCATGTAATGCCTTTCACTGGAACCAAACGCCCGTTGCAGATCCTTAGTTGAGAACCATAAATTAAATAAGATACAGGTGAGATGGAGTCACAGTATCAGATTAAGGAGAAATACAGGAACTCAATGTGGGATTTAAAAATAAATAAAAATAAATCAAGATTGTTAAATCTTATGCATACCTTGAATCTTATACGGGAGTTCTTCAATCCAATTAAAACATTACTAACATCACCATCATTTATTTCATCCGCTGATGAACTACTTTCCAGGTCTGAGTCATCAGCATCAGAGCCTTCAAAATCAGGATCCAACATTTCTTCATCGTTGTCTTCATCATCACTGACAGATTCAACTGGACCATCTTCACCGAAATTCACATTTTGTTGTTCAATGGAATTCTGAGGGAGCTGACATGGCGAGGATTCTTCATTTTGCAAGGTAGCATAATCAGATAAGACTACATATGGCTTTCTATCGAGCAACGGCCTTGCATTATAAAATGAAACCCACCTGCAGAAATAATTTCATCCCTTTCTTCAGAACCAACCAAATATAGACTCTAGTAAATCATCCAAGTAAGTCTAGATAAATTAACAGGCAGGCAATGTTTAATGAACAGTTCTGGAGTAAATCCAAGATTCCCAATGCTAACACATACAATAAATATAAAAATAAATGAGACCTACAAAGTGGTTTATATTCTAACTACTCTTGTTCATTATGAAAAACAACTGGAACTTACTCGTAACGAAGAGGACAGAGAAGCTCAGATGGGTGGTATGCTGCTTTGTATCTCATTTTGTTGCACGAGTGAATATAATAGCCGAGATAGTAGTATTGAAGGCCAGGACAAACAGCTTGGGTCTCTTTTACCCAACTTATTTCTTGTAGGGCAGAGTACTTACCTAAGGACAAAAAAGCAAGATCTGGATCCCAAAATAAATATTTACTTGATAAGCACCTCGGAAGGATATCCACCACACCAACAGCAACAAGCCGCCCATCGATCAAATATTGCTGATGGAAAGAACCAAATCCACAAGGTGGAACTGAACTATTGCCAGATGGAGGAACAAATACAATGGGAGAATCAATGAGAAATCTTCCATACGAGCTTTCCTTGACTTCTTCAGGTTTATCATTGTGCACTTTTATCTGATACCTTCTATACAAATCATATTCTTCAGGATCAAAACTCGATCTCTTTAAACGTATCTCAAGCCTCCGCTTCTTTTGCTGAGGAGATTTGGTGCTATCCATCATGGAACACTGCTTAACTCGGAAGGCTCTAGCAGAGCTGCTAGAGACAATCGTGGTCCCAGGCACTTGACCTGTGTGAACTGGTTTTTCAGCAGAGTAGAAATTAAGGTGTCCATTAACAGCTCTGGCCGACAAAATAGAAAACTCTTCCAGCTGATTCAAAGAACATGCTAGCCTTTCAGCAATAATTTTTGGTGAAAGCTCATAAGACTTCCCATTTTGATCTGCACCAGTTTTAGAAACTCCAAGCACGTTAATATCTTGCTCTGCCAATTTAGACCGCTTAAAGGTCGCTGCTACCTGAAATGAAATGTTGCTAGAGTACAAGATATCTTCAGATCCTCCGATTTGCTTCTTTTTGGCTTGTGTGTACTTTTTCATAGTAGCCTTTGGTAGTTGTATATCTAAAGGAAATCCCTCACTTACAACCAATGCATGTACGACAAAGTCAATTTGGCTAGATAAGTGCTGAAGAAATCTCTCTTCCTCACTGTTTCCTTCGGAACTACCAGTGGAGGATTTCTTGGCTGTGGAGATAGATGTATCCGCACCATCCATCGACACATCCGGCTTTTTCCCATGGAATGTGCCATTTAGAAACCTAATCACGAGTAAGACCATCATCAGTCGAAAGAACAAATTACGTTTTAAAAAGTTCTAAGGCATTCTTTGAGTATCTGTCGAGTATAATCCTCCAATTGGCATCTAATTACAATCATAATGTAGGACTGGAAAAGGGTGAAATTCGTTTTCAGCAGTGAACCAGAGGACAAAAGTATCTCAAAGACAACTCTACACAGTGACTCAAGATTGGTGTACTAAATGATTGGGCAAACAGAACCAAGTATAGGATTCCCTGTTGAAGAACAAAGGCTTTGAATTTCTTTTACCAAAAGAAACAGAATCATGTGTATTTCACATAGAATGATACCATCAGCTAAATGAAAGCAAGGTAAAGGTAAAGAAAAAAAAGGTACCTTTGCATTCGTTTAGACACACGAAGCTGCTCTTTGGAAGCAATAAAGTCACCTGCCTTTAGACGGATAGTATATGCTGGGCAACATGTCTTATCCATCTCAGGTTTGTAAAGAAAACATCCAGATCTCCTCCAACCTCGGTCGAGAAGATCTGTCAACAGACGATGCATTTCAGAAACACCATAATATTGTGCACATTCCTAAACCAAACTCTGAGTTCATCCAACCACATTGGCAATCCAACTACGGAAATGAGCATACTATTTCTTAACCAAAAACAATTTTCCCACAAAAGGTGCAAAAATCACTAAATTACTAACCTTGGTAGTCATCCGCTGTAATGCTATGAGCCCATAGACCTACAAAAGTTATACAAGAGAATTGGATAAACATCACACTTGATTATATAAAAATTGCACCAAATACACAAAATTGAAAGTCCAAATACCAAATTTCCCAGTAAATATTTTATGAGAAAAAAAAATGGTTTTTTAAGTTGGGGCAAACAACTACTCCCTTACATTGTTCGATCCATAAACAGGAACAATTATAAACACACACAAACACACACATACACATATATATATGAAAATTCAGAACTGAAATCATCCATTACTAAAATAACAATTACTGACAAGAAAAAAGAAAGCAATATGGAAACTGAATGAAACTAACCATGAGTAACACTAGAACGAGCAGATGATTTACAATAACCACAAGAACTCTTTCTTCTACCAACATCAGAAACAACGGTTTCAGCTATACTGTTGTTACTACTACTCGCTTCATTCTTGATCTTCCCCGACGACATTTTGACCTACAATTAACTATCTTAAACAATTTACTCTTTCAACAAAACTTAGGGTTATGTATAATCAAACGAAAAAAGTAAACAAGGAATCATTACAGACCTGGATAATTGAGAGATTTAGAAATAGTTGTCTAAAGTAAGATTCTTCTTTTCCTCAAATCAGGGTGTCTTTCCGATTGCAAAATTACAGAAGAAACGGATATTCCTAGAATAAGCAAAAAGAAGACAGTGTTTGAAATTACTTAAATGGCCTTTGGTCATTTGCTAATCTGATTCTTCTGACTTCATAGGGTTCTCTGAAAAAACAATTTAGGTGGAGTTGGTCCCCGTTGCCCTCCCTCAACTCTGTCAAGAGACTCAAGACTTGAGACTTAAAACCTTGAGAGTTGTCTAGGAGAATCAAACAGCCAGCTTGGCTTGTAGGTGGGTTTGGTGCCATTTTCAACACGGTCTAGGACTAAAAAAGACTTAAAAAGATTTACGGATTGTTTGTTTTTTTCTCACTCAATCGATTCGTCTGGATCTAACTCATCTAAATCTAACTCATTACATCTGAGTTTAAAACAGAGTAGTGTAAAACAAGTATTGGAAGTTCCGATCACCCATTCGGAGAGCCCAGGCAATCCGATTTAAAAATACTCCATCAGTCCCGCTAATAGGTGACCTATTTATTTTTATAATTTTGTCGCACTAGGTGACCTATATTATTAAACAAGGGTATATTTTTAAAACTATCATTTTAATTGATTATTATTAGTATAAAAAATATGTATAATTTAATACACATGTTTATATTCGTTACGAAAATGCTTTTCAATAGTATAAAATTTACGAATATCCGTAGTATAGTTTGAGAGATATATCATTTTTAAATTTTATTAATTATTATCCATAAAGATATTATCGAAAAATAAATAAAAATACTCATCTCTCCTCTTTACTTAAGAATTGTGTAATCTTAAACTAGGTCATCTATTAGTGAGACGGAGAGTAATAAAATAGTAGAGTTATAGAGAATTTTTTTTTATTCCAATCAAATAGTATGAGCCGAGTCAGATCTTGAACCAGACATCAGATTCAGATGTCGAGTCAGATCCAAACAAACATAATGTTAGACCATCTTGAGTACAAGATTGCTACCCTTATATAAGGAAAACCTATCTCCTACGGATTTGGAAATCTCCATAAACCCTTATTTTCTACATTTTTTACCTCATATATGGAAAAAAATGGGAGGCAATAAGAAAAAAAGGGAAGTAAGCTGAATGAATAGCCAATAGGTGAACAATCAATCGATCGGTGAAGCATGAACCAATCGGTGAACCATTCACTGATCTACTTTATTTTCCAATTTGTAAAATCCAACAAAGTAATAATCGATAAAGTATTAACCGATTGGTGAACAGTTAACCGACGACTATTTTAATTAATTAAGCGATCGGCGAAGCATTCACATGGATAAGAAAATCTTAAACAAATACTCGATTGGTTTATATCCTGATAACTGCCGATAGGACATGATCTTTCCTTATTTCTTTATACGTCAAATAAAACGTTGTAACATAGAATTTTAAAGGAATTCTTTCTTCCTTCATATGATATGGTCTTGAGAGCTTCCACAATGGTAAGATTATAAGACGGATCAAATCTATTTATGGTTTTTGGTCCGTCAAAAACATAGTACAGCGGGACGATTATTTTTAATCTTTGGTCCGTTTTTTCTACTGTTCAGGACCAATAATGGTCTCAAAATCGGACCAAATGAGTTATAGTCGAGCGGCGTGTAAGGAACCGTCTGATGGCAGGCGGGCGTGTAGGGAACCGTCTGGTGGAAGGCGTTCGTCTAATGTAACGTTTCAAGAACACGGACGTTAACCGAAAAGTCTGCTTGATAGGGCGGTGTATTAAGATTTCGCTTAATTTTGTAGGAGGTATGCTAGGCATCCACCTGGTTTGCTTAATTTTGTAGGAGGTATGCTAGGCATCCGCCTGGTTCTTCAACAAACGTATAAGTATACGTCCGCCCAACAATAAACGGTATACTAAGTATCTGCCCGATCATTTTTAATCTTGTACCTGTTGTTTTTAGGCCGAATCAAAGAGTAAAATTTTTATTTTTTTTAGTCTTTGGTAATGGTCTTATCATTGTGGGCGCTCTAAGAAGACTCTTGGAGAGATCAAACCTGACTTTGCTTGGTGTCTCCGCTTTCTTCTTCCAACTTTTTCTCTCATTGTTGTTACCCAATTAAATCAAAGACTTATGAATAATGAACTCATTTTGAAACAGTAGATCCCACATGAATGCCATGAACTATTAATAAGGGACAATTAGCATATCCGGAATCAACAACTAGTTGGACTTGTTTGATGACGAGGAGTTATTAAGGTGAACCGAGTTTTTTGGGCTTTCGCTAGACCGTGGGGTTTCAACGAGATGATGTGTTTTTTCTTTCAAATAAAAACCAACGTTTAGTCCGAAAATTAGTAGGCTTTTTGTTTTATTTTTCAAACGCACTAAAATTTGACATTTGGTAGTCCAAATTTCCAGTGTCGGGAGAAAAAAAAAATCAAAACCTAAAATTAAAACTTTATCAATGTATTGTTTGAATTTCACTAGTTCATTAAAATATTCGTCTTTATTTCATTTTTATTTTCATTTACTGATTTTTGTGTTTTCTTTATTTTGAATTAAAAGGTTACTTTCAAATTATGAAATGATTTCTTATGGCTCTACAAGTGAAATATTTTATATTTTATTTGTTTGTTTGTTGACGCATAAATGTCTAAGAAAATGAAGGGAAAGTACCGGATTTGGCCGACCTGTAATTATGATCTTTAGTTGAACTAAAAAATCCAACTAAAGAAAAGTCTATCCATTTAATTCAAGCCTGACATATTTTACAAGTTCGGCTATAGTTTTGAGTTTTTATGATAGCCGAACCTGGCAACTAAATAAAATCCAGGGTTTTTATCAGGTTGTGTTGTTATCAGACATATGAATTTTAAGCTGAAACTATATGCATTTTTTTGGGATATTTTTCATGTTATATGTTCGGCTAAAAAGTGATCCTCTTTTTTTAGTGGAACTTAACTCTGTTATTTAAGAATTATTTTTTTCATTCATAAATTTATCCATTACATAATTAGCCCATATTGAACATTATTACAATAATTTTCTAACATCCCATATGGGTTATCATAAATTTCTTAAGGATGTGGAAATGAATTTCGTATTTAAAATTTTTTTATTTCCATCTTCGCTATTGCTCTCGAGATCTCGCTCCAACTTCAGCATCCGTTCACCCTCTAAGTCGATATCGATTGACTAGCCGGACTAAAGCTATAAATTCTTGAAATAGTTTTCTTATTTTTACAAAATCGACAGAATAACACTAAAGGATTCTGATTTTGAGGGTTGCCGGTGTCAATGCAAAAGTTTTCATGAATTTTAATCCAATAACTCTGACTGAATAAACCATGTTGCCGACGTTCTTCACTCTCTTTGGATAGTACACCATATAGTTTCAGCAAAAAGATAAATCTTCATCTTGAGTAAACTTAGGACCACAAACTGACATTTTTTAGGAGATGTGATTTTGAGATGTGAATTAATAGGTGGGTATATATAAAATAGATGTGTATGACGGCTATATTTTTTTAAAAATAGAGTTGTTTCTAGAAAATTATGGAAAATTTATTAGGTTCGGCTAGTTCGTAAATTACAGTTACAAACCGAACCTTTCAAGTCTTGTGGTTTGGCTGACTAGTAAGTATTATAGTACGAGAAAGCGGAACCCGACATATTTTGCTTATAATGAGCCGAACTTCATTGGTTTTGCAACCATTATCTTTGTTCGACGAGTACAACAAATGCAAATTTTGAAGTTCAAATAACAATACTCATTTAATTATAAAGTAGCATGAGTACATTCTTTTAAAATATCATTTTGTTAATTAGAAACTTAGATTACACACTACTAATCTCGTGTAACCCAATTCTTTAATGAATCTCGGCAGATAATTATCTAATGAATCTCTGAGCATATGTCTTCAAATACATATAACAAACCACGTGCTTTAATGGTCCTTCATGTCGTATTTCCAAAGGGTTTGAACTCCAGCTTTCTGAAATAAAAAGAATTGACAAGTTAGTATTCAAAACCAAACTGACTTTATTCACAAGATAAACGTGTACAAATACTCACTTTCTCTTCAGGAGTAGCTATGCGATGATATCGAATAACCCATCTTAATATTCTAATGTAGCCTAACATCGTAAGTCGAAAAATGTCGAATCTTTCAACTAGTTCTAATCATCTACGGTGTTTATGATTACCATCTAAATCGAAATAATATTATTTGACTCTCTTCCAAAATATTGAATAACATTCATTAGGTCGTTCAAGGTAATCCGGAGTGAAAGCTTTAACAAACATTACATCATCTTCTATAATGAATATGGTATGAAGAAAACTAAGTTGAGACTTGAATAATATGTGAAAAATGAGTTTTGAGGGTGGCAACATCTTATATAGAGACCCCAAACGACTCTTTTTTTCAACAACTAGCCGTTGGGGGTAGTGTGAGAGAAGTGTAAATAAAATTTGACACTTGAAAAGTAACATAAATGGTTTTTATACTTTCACCAAAGTAAGGTTCGACTGAAAAGACGAATTACAGGACTAGCCGAACCTGAGCTATACAAAAAAACATGGAACTTTTTTGTCAGGTTCAGATGTAGAATTCATTTTTCGAATAAGTTGAACCCGATAAAAGTTATAGGTTCTTTATGGTGATAGGTTCGTCTAATAATCACCGTAACTCATATAAGTCGAACCATATAATTTTCTAAGAAATTGATACAAGTTAAAAGTTCGTGTTAAACACAAATTGTAAATGATATAAGAACTTTACTATGTCAAAGTGAAATTCAAAATTTAAAAGTTTTTTCATTCATAAAAGACAACCATCATATGCGTGATAATAATTTGTTCGAAACCAAACCAAACCGAAATCCACAATTTTAAACATATAAGTCAAAGTATATTATAATACCATCATATACTTAAAAAAAATTAATGTAGAACACCCAAACATCAAAGTGAATATGTTGAAAAACATATTCATTGACCATGACCTCTTTTCTAACCTCCACAATCAATTCCACTACCTATTTTGCTACCTCGACGACCATGAACTCCACTTTCACGCTCATCCTCGGTATCGGATTCATCACCGGTTTGGCACTAGTACCACCACTAATAGTACCTTCATCTTGTTGTTGGGTACTCTTGGACACCCTTGTGGTGGTGGGCTCGCTTTCACCTTTTTGGTTCATGACTGCATCCCACCGGTTGTACAAAAATTATTGCTCGTGCACCGACATTGGTGTTTTGTAACTAAGTTTCTTCTTCATTGTCTTCAACATATCCTAACCGATGCCACCTAACTTCATTAAAAAAAAGGAGTAATACTATACTTTCATATTTTATAACAACTTTAAGAGTATAAATTGAGGGTATCACTTACCATAATCTAGAGCGCATTTGAAGCGTCTTGGGAAATGGTGGTAGACTTCTTCTTCTTCTTCACCAATTCATTTTCTTTTTCCTTTACTCTTTTAGCTTCTGCATGATCTTGACATTTTCAATTAATAATTAGGGGATGGGAAATTTGATTATACCGATCCATGTAAGTCGGATCAACTTCAAGAGGATCTTCCAAGTTTTCCCAACAATGAAGGATAGGTTCGGGGTCATATTATGGCTTCCATGAACCAAAGGTGCTCTTAGTTACCTTATAACCCTTTGGCAACAACTTGAACTTTTCATTAACCACTAGCGGGATCGTTTGGATTCGTCTGAATTGAAGAAGTAATCGACGAAGATCATAAATTACAAAATCATCGGGATAAAACATGGGTTCGTGGTACATCCCCACTGGCATATCTTCATCTTCTTTTTCATCAATCAAATATGGGTCAAATACGACGTCTTCGCCATTTAAGGAGCTTAACTTCTCTCTTAATATTATCAACACCTCCTCTTTACCGCTCTTTTTAATGTCCTTGAACTCGTATTTGAATGAAGTATGCCATATATCGACCCAATTCTATTCCGGAAATTGGTCATACATCCACACCTACATCAACAACATAAGAAAATCACAAATTATTACTGGAAGGATGAGTTGAGTTAACAAAAGAAATATAGTTACATAAAAAGTTTGGATTCTATAAAAAAAAAAAAACTTAACAACCGAACCTGAAAATTTTCATATAAAACCCTGAAACATTTCATGTTTAGCTTACATAGAAAGAAGAAAAAAAAAACTTAACAGCAACGCTAACAATTTTCATACAAAATTGACTAATGGATAAAATGACACATATAACCTGAACTTTGAGTATTGTTGCATATTAATTTGGTTAACGTGAAATTGTTTGGTTGACCCTATAAAGAAACTTATCAGCCGAACCTAATATATTTTGCATAATATGGTGTTAAATGATGAAGTTCGGCTAAATTTGACTTTTCTAGAATAGTCAAGCCTAGCATTAATACTAGAAAAACTATGCCTATTTTAGAAAATTCAATTTTAGTTCTAGAAAAGTATGCATGTTTTCGAGTTCAAATGAAATAAATCAACAACAAATGTATGGGTTTGTCGAGAATTATCTGAAGCATATTAAAATTGTCTCAAATATTTGTACTTAGTAATCTGGAAGCGTCCGCAAGTTGATCGAGTAGGTACAAAAGGGAAGAGGTTCCACAAAATTATTCACTAACAGTTTGAAGATCCGTTAACAATTGGAGATATTGAGTACTCGCCCTGTTATCAATAAGGTCGGGAAATGATGTGATTTTGTCTATACCGCAAGACCACGACTGTCGATGAGACAATATGCAAGCACGATTCATTCCATAGAGATTTTGAAATTACAATTTCTAACTTTTAATTAATAATGCGCTGATGACAAAATTGATTTTTGATTATATTCTAAAATTCTAAAACAGAGAAAATAAAACTGAATTGATTTACAATTGTAAGAAAACCTAGGATTCAAGATTTCATCATAACTATGCGTACTACATGTGTGCAATCATTTTCTATATTATTCCCTCTAAAATTACTCAAGACGACTTATGACAGTTATTTGCGTCTTGGAAAATAGACCGGTTCAATTTAATTGATATTTCTCAAAATACTAATAATTTTCTCCACTATAATATGCTAGTCTCTGAAAAGAAAGCATAACACAATTAACAAAGCATCATGCCACATGGATAAATTATTATCATGATTAAACAAGAAAATAGGACTAAGAGGAATGTTATATAAAAATGATCAGAACATGTTAGCAAACATAGTAGGATTTCATCTCTAATACTATGGAAGAAATCTACCTAGCCATCACAAAAAGAATAGAATAAGAAATCATTTTATTAATGATTTTATTAGAAAATTACAATAAAAAACGGACTAACAGTGTCGCTGAAAGAATAAAATTCTTTCTTGAATTAATGACAGACTTTGTGGACTTAAAGCCAGAAACGTCGCTGGAACTGTCAGAAACCTTTGTTGAAGCTGTTGAATACAAAAGGTATTGCAACGATTTTCAGTGACTGTTCTCAGGCGTCTCTTTCTTCTTCTTGTTCCTCCTCGATGAACCCTAGAAAAAATGGCATGTATTTTCTTCTTGGATTTTTTTCTTCCTTTCTGGCAGAAGCCATCCATCCTGAATTGATTCTCTCCTCTCCCTTTTATACTAGAAGCAACCAAATCTCTTCAATTCTTCTATTTAAAACCACAAATATTCTCAGCAATATTATTCCTCCATCCAAATCTGATTTTCTTTCTCTCGAGTATTTAATCACGATCAAACTCTCATTTGTTTGTTATCACAAAATAACGATGAATATGGAAAAAAAACTCTATATAATAGGAAAGTCAATCCATGCTTCACGCGAATTCACTTTTCTCCCTGATTTCTTTCTAAATCTTGAATATATTTTTATTTTTATTTCCTTAACACAAACATGAGAATAAATCTCTTGATGTTGTGGCTTATACAAATCCAAAATAATATATTTTCCCTATTTCAAAGGATCAAACCCGAGTGATTTGTTTTTTCTTTCTTTTTTTTAACTCAACCAACCAATTATTTACGAGATTTCTTTTGACTTTGACGTCTTTCAAACTTGTAAAACTCTTCTAATTTAGGCAAAAATATTTTCATGCCTTACCTTCTCCAAAATATTCTTTAATCTCATATAGATTCGCACAGTTTGAGAAGTAGAAGTTCCCGCCAGTTTTTGTATTTGAATTTTGGGAAGAAGGTGGGCGCCCCTAACCAAAGCATGGGTGCCAATAACCAAATCTTTGGGGGGTTCCTTTATTAATTTTATGGGTTCCTTTAACATTTTTATTGGGCGCCTTTAACACTTTTTAAACTCATTTTTCTATAATAGTTTATTCTTTGAAAATACCTACAAACACAATAAATACACAATATAAGTACAAATTGAGTTCTAACAATATACAAATATGAGATCAAATAAGACACATCAATGTGTCTATCAAATACCCCAGACTTATATTTTGCTAGTCCTCGAGCAAATCTAGAAAATAAAAATAAAAATATAACTCACTTTCGTAGGAATCACGACTACACTTAACATGTGCAGCAAACCGTTAAACTCCTAGGTGACCCTAGCAGACGAGTGTTGTCTTGTGAGGGTTTACAAGAGGTATACCTACAAAACCTTTTTATTTCAACTTCTAATGTCACAAGTTTCCAAAAAGCTATAAGGACATAAAGTTTCTCCTCCAAATGCCAAGTAATTAGAAGTGCCAGAGAAAATACATGTTAATATGCTTAATCAATGAGAAAGTAGGTGTGACGAGTTTAACCAGTGCAAACGATATCTTTTTCCAGATGGAAAACGGACTAACAGAGCAACTGAATAAGAATTTCACCTCGACTTTTCCTCACCATAGGGTTTTATGAATTTGCACTCAGAAAACGATTTTTAAGGGTCACATCGGTATATAAGCAGGATTGAAGAGAGAATACTTACACACTATTGACAGTAACGCTTTTTCTAAAGACTCAAACCAAAATCTTTTTCTGATGAATTCTTAGGAAATCGACCATAAATGAGGATGTGAACATACTGTCACCTTCTAGTCTCACAACTCTCTAATGGTGTTCAATAGAAACAACTTTGTCTTTAGTCTTCGGCTTCAACCCTTGATGATAAACTCTTGAAACTTGTATAGCTTTACTCTTTGTCTTAGATCACTTGTTGTTTTGAAACTTCCTTTTGAATTGCTTCTTCTCCATGGCATTTCCTAATGAAATTATTACACAAACATATTTATTTATTTATTATTATTATTATTTTTTATTTTATTTTGAATAAATAAGATTGATACATAATAAAAAATAAAAATAAATGATAAAAAATGATAAACTTTGCTTGCCAATGAAGAAGGACTTATGCACTTGAATATTCAAAATTGTTGGTACACAAATCTTCAAAAAATTTACATACTTTGTTTTTCTTCTTTGTCACTTTGAATATGTAATGTTCTTTCCCTTTGTTGCTTGTAAACCTTGACGTCTTCAACTTCTTCATAAATTAATGTTGCTCCGCTTGTTGATGATATTGAGTTTCTATTGAGAGAGAGTTGTAATTGTTGTGACTGAGACTACAAGATGAGGTTATTTCTGATGTGATCCTCATGGTGATAAAAATTAGTACTTAGAGATCAAATAGTGCTGAAAGTGGTGCGAGGTTGAGTAGCTCATCATTCTACTTGGAGTTTGTGCAGATAAAACACTCTAAGAGGACAATTGAAGGTTTGGTTCCTCACTCAAAAGGGTAGTCTCTACTAATGATAAGGTTAGTTCTGTCTTTCTATATTTCCTTCCAGCTAATTGTCTCTAGTATGGATGGTTGGGTCCGTCACAATTATTCTTTGGTTGGTTTAGAACACAGATATAGTTTTCTTTAGCAGTTCTAATTTCCATATTTTTGGGGAGAATCACTATGTAAACTTAGCTAAAAGACTACTACGTGATTCTAAAAGTTGGAAATTTCGGTATAAATAAAGTTTTTTTCTCCCTTACCCCCAAACTTAAATTGAACATAGTCCTCGATGTTCTAAAGATAAATGAATGAAAGTATGAAAAAAAAAATATTGATCAAAGTAAAAGAGATAAGGAAAGATATTACCAACACTGTGTACAAAAAGCATATGGGTTGCCTCCCATAGAGCGCTAAGTTTAAAGTCTTCTGCCAGACCAAGAAAGGATTACTCACAATTTACGAATCATATAACAATAATCGAAATAAATGTGGTCCTTAAAGTCAATCAGGTTTGACTCGTACAGTTGACCACGATGGAATATACAAAAGTGGTGGTCATTCTCATGAAAATGCGTAGCTTCAGATTTCCTAAAATAATTAGGTTTAACTCCAAAATTTAAGAATTGACACATTTGAAGTTCAGAAGTTCCCGCTGATAGACACATTTTAGTGTCTAATTTGCACCTTAATTTCTAGTGAGTTAGTATTCGATTTTGTGTCTATTACGTGTTTTTATGCTTTTGTAGGTACATTAGAAGAATAAAGATTTGTGGAAAAATTGGCTCAAAAAGTGTTCAAAGCACCCGGAAATATGGATCAAGGCACCCACACTTTGGATTGGAGCACCCTTGGATCGGGATGAGCTGGATCAGACCAACTCAGCGGGTCAACTCGGCCCAGTCAACTCGGTCAAAGTCAGTTGACCGAGTCAAAGCTTCATCGAGTCAAAGCTTCATCGGCAGCAGAATTGTGATCCAGTTTTTTTAGCAATTTCATCACAAATTGATAAGTACCCAATCTAATTAAAGGTTCGTATAATCGATTAGAAGCTTTAGAAGCCGAAGATAAGGGCTGGAGAAGCATGAATTTGGACGGAAACAGGAACACATATCTGTTTTGGATTACTATTGATTTCTCATCAAATCACCGAGTTATAATGGGATTAGAACATCCTAGAAGATTCACAGGGCCTATATAAAGAGTTTACAAGCCTCAGAAAGAGGGAGAGAAGCCTAGGGAGCGATTCAGAAGAAATCCGGTGAAGTTCCGGTGCCGCCGGTGACCTGCTGGTGCTCCGGCCGGCGTGTTCTTCATCCACCATCACCGAAGAAGACGACTCAGTAACATTTATAAGTGTTGCTGTTCCACTGTTGCAGCTCTGCTCCTGTTGCGTTAAGTTTTAAACGTTCTGTTGCTTAAAGCTCTTTGTAACAGCTGAACCCTGTTCTGTGACACTTATATACGTATCTGTTCAGCTGTTGCACTATTCTTTAACCTTGTAATCAATATTTTGAGCAATGAAATCAACTTTTGAGCAAGTTTTCTTCACCATGGGGTAAGTTTATTTACTGGGATGATGGATAAGGTATTTTTCTCAATTTTATGTGATTTAATTATTTTCTAATAATTATTTATAATTCTTTTATTATTATTTGCATGGATTTAAATTAGAAAAAAAATGGTTTTTATTAAATAGTTGTGTTCTCTTTTGATGGGTCATGCTTAGTTAATTACTCTTGATGTCTCATGCTTAGGATTTACAATTATTCTTTTAGGAAACATATTTTTGGCAAACTTGAATTAAATTGTTAAAAAGAATTATATGATTAATCACATGAATTGTTAGAAATAACTGAATCTTGATTCCTGGTTTTTCCCATATTTTCTAAAAATCATCTCTAGTGTATTTTCCTGATTTTTATTAGTTTAGGTTAAGTTTAATATTTTCTAAAATCATTACCTTCACAAGTTCGAGAATCGAACCTCTTTTTACCACTATACAAAATCACATCACCCGCATTTGGTAAAAAAATATTTGGTGGAAGAAAAAAAATCAATCTTGGTATCATCGCCTGGGTAAACCACATCAACATGATGATGGGTTTATAATACCTGAATTTTATTTTGGACATTATTATGCGGCTCTGGGAATAGTTCTTGAAGATAATCTCTTAATATGGTAGAGGCACATACGTCAAGTCCCAAGTGAGGGACCTTTATAAGAGTCAAAGGTAAACCACGGGGAGAGTGGTATTCACCCCCAAACTTAGAGTAGTTTGTATCCTTTGATGAACTAGTCACAATTTCCTTAATTTTTAAATTATCAGATTTAGGAAAATGGTCAATTGATTCTTCTAGGTTGTAGTCAGGTGAGGTATCTTTACGCACATTTAAATTCTCATAAGAGACTATTGTTTCTGAATCATTGGACTCTAAAACAGAAGTCTTAGGATAAACTCGTTCCTCTAAATCATCATCGTCTTCATAATAACAGGGAAATATCTCACCGTCTATAACTATGGTATCTCTAGTTAAATCTTTTTTCTCTTGAATAGATAAATAATCATTAACATTATTACGATTGGAACTAGAAACATCATTATTATCATGAAGCGCAATGCGTGTAAAAATTTCCTCGTCATTACGACTATGAATTTCAAATTCTTCGTCAATAATATCCTCATTATCATAATAATATGAAGATGGTTAAACCTTATCTAAACTAATAATGCTTTCCATTCTAACCTCGCCCTCTAAATTATGTAATTATTCAATATTATTATCAAGGGTAAAATTGGAAACACTATTTTAGCAATTAAGTTCATTTTGAGCAATATTAGCAGCTAACCGTTTTTATTCTTGAATTTTATTTAAATGTGTATTTAGTTCATTGAGAGCATTACTCATAGCTGCAAATATTTTTGTCCTTTCTAAGTCACACTTTCGTTCCGTTTCAGAAAATTGATTGAGTTTATTATTGAAAGAAGCATACTAATAATTAAGAATTTGTGAAGTTTCCATTAAACGCCGGAGGGCATCTTCTAAAGATGGATAACTAACTTTTTTCTCTGTCTAATATTGTTCATTTACCCATTCGTACGACTTGTGCTCGTGCGAATAGTAATTGGGATCACTATGGTTTGAACCATAACCTTCAAAAGGTTGGTAGTTGTCCCAAGTACTATCCACACTATGGTCATAGTACGGGTAATGTCCATTTTAAAATTCGGGTCGATAATCATTGTATTGGTCCTCATAATACCAGTTCGACATTTTTTTTGGTGCAGATGCAAATGCAAGGTTGACTAAAAATAGGTAAGCTCAGGTTACCTTAGAAAAATATACCTACATTCAAAGACTGGTCAAAGGTACGAGGCTAAGGATTCTGGAATTTCAACCGGTAACTCCCATCAGGCTCAAGACACGGGTTCAGCTTACTTTTTCACGGGGTTTCCTAAGAATCGGTAGTCTGACGATGAAATTGTTGTGTGTACGGTGTTATATATATATACAAATAAAATAAACTCTAAAATATAAACAAATTTTTTCTAAAAATAAATAACAAAAAAGCTAAGAATTAATGAAATTAAAAAAAATAATAAAAAATAGGTTTTATTACTTAGCTTTTTTGGTAGGCAATTCCACAATAAATGTAGAATTTATATGCGTAACAAAAAATAAGAAAACCAAGTAAAATCTAAAAGAGAAAATAAAAACAAAATAAAATAAATATCCTAAACTAATTAACACAAAATTAAAGAAAATTAAAAATCACAATTTCTGAATCCCCGGCAGCGGCGCCAAAAACTTGATGTGATTTATCTATACCGCAAGAGCACGGTTGTCGATGAGACAGTATGCAAGCATGGTTCTTCTTATAGGGATTTTGAAATTAAAATTTCTAACTTTTAATTAATTAATATGCTAATGATAAAATTGATTTTTGATTATATTCTAAAATTCTAAAACACAGAGAAAAAAAAACTAAATAGACTTACAAATGAAAGGAAACCTAGGATTCAAAATTTTATCACAACTATGCCTACTAGATGTGTGCAACCATTCTCTATATTATTCCCTCTAAAATTACTCAAGACGACTTAGGACAGTTATTTGCATTGGAAAATAGATTGTTTTAATTTAATTGATATTTCTCAAAATACTAATAATTTTCTCAAATATAATAAGGTAGTCTCTGAAAAGAAGATATAACACAATTAACAAAGCATCAGAGCACATGGATAAATTAGTATCATGATTAAACAAGAAAATAGGACTAATAGGATTGTTATATAAAAATGATCACAACATGTTAGCTAACATAGTAGCACTTCATCTCTAATCCTAGGGAAGAAATCTACCTAGCCATCGCAAAAAGAATAGAAGAAGAAAACATTTTATTAGAAAATTACAATAAAGAACGGACTCGCAGTATCGCTGAATGAATAAAATTCTTTATTAAATTAACGACAGAGTTTGTGTGACTTAAAGCCAGAAATATCACTGGAACTGTGCCACAAACCGTTGCTGAAGTTGTTGAATTTAAAAGGTATTTCAACGGTTTTCAACGACTGTTCTCAGGTGTCTCTTAATTCTTCTTGTTCCTCCTTGATGAATCCTAGAAAAAAGGAACTGTGCCACAAACCGTTGCTGAAGTTGTTGAATTTTCTTTTCGGAATTTTTTCTTCCTTTCTGGCAGAAAGAAGCCACCCTGAATTGATTTTCTCCTCTCCCTTTTATACTAGCAGCGACCAAATCTCTTTAAATATTCTCTTTAAAACCACAAATATTCTCGGCAAAATTATTCCTCCATCCAAATCTGATTTTCTTTCTCTCGAGTATTAATCATGATCAAACTCTCCTTTGTTTGTTCTCATAAGATAACGAAAAATATGCAAACAAACTCTACAGGATAAGAAAGTCAATCCATGCTTCATGCGAATTCACTTTTCTCCCTGATTTCTTTTCAAATATCGAATATGTTTTTATTTTTGTTTCCTTAACATAAACACGAGAATAAATATCTTGATGTTGTTGCTTATACAAATCCAAAATAATATATTTTCCTTATTTCAAAGGATCAAACCCGAGTGATTTTTTTCTTTTTTTTTTAACTTAACCAACCAATTATTTGTGAGATTTCTTTTGATTTTGACGTCTTCCAAACTTGTGAAACTCTCCTAATTTAGGAAAGAAGATATTCCTGCCTTAACTTCTCCAAAATATTCTCTAATTCTCATAAGGATTCACATAGTTCGAGACCCGCAAGTTTTTGTATTTGAATTTTGGGAAGAAAGTGGGCGCCTCTAACAAAAGCATGGGTGCCAATAACCAAATCTTGGGGGTGCCTTTATTAATTTTGATGGATGCCTTTAATACTTTTTAAGCCCATTTTTCTATAATTGTTTATTCTTCAAAAATACCTACAAACACAATAAATACACAATTGAGTTTTAGCAATATACAAATATGTGATCATATAAGACACATAAATGTGTTTATCAGGAAAAATAAGTCTTCCAAAAGCATACAACAAACACACAGTTGCAGTTGCTTTACTTTGTCCTTGTCCATCACCAATTCCCCATTTGAAAATTTCTTATTTTTCTTATCAAAACAACTTTTCAAATTCGTAAACCTGATCTTTTTCAACTTCTATGGTTCTTGACCCAAGCCATGATTCAAAGTGTCCACCTCTTTATCAGCGTGACAGAACTCTAATTTGGTCTTTTCTTCACTCCAACCAATAGTTTTTTCGACCAACTTATATAGCTCTTCCTAACTAATTTCATAAAAATACCCGTTCACACTTTTCCCGGTCACTTTAAGGTTTATAATATTCTTCTCATCATCAGGAGTGGTTTTCATCTCGCCAAAGGGGATATGAAATGTGTAAGTCCCTGGATAAAATCTCTTACGAAAGCGGAGGCTGCCACTGAATCACATTCAACCTGTGCATACTTTATCGTAGGCCATACACCATAGGCTTGTACTAAAGTCACCACCTCATCAACTTCACCAACAAATCCCAAGCTGCATCCTGGTGTTTCAATATTCGGTTTGCATCCTTATGATCCAGATTCTCATAGATTCTCTTTGTCATGTCTCTTTGTAACCAATCAACACCTTTCCTCTATCTTTTGGAAGACCATTAGGTTTTTTGTCCCTTTGAGAAGGTATTACGTTGCCATCACTCAGAGTGTGGCCCCATCTCTTCGGAGGTGTAGCAAGATTCTTCTCTCTCACTTGTTTTTGATGTTGTGGTTTTTTTTCTTCTGTTTTTTTTCTTAATCCTCTAATTCTTCATCTTTATCTCCTCCTCATCCTCCTTGTCCTTGTCCTTTACCTCATACTTCTTCTTCTTATGATCTTCTTGTTCCTCCTTCTATTCTTTTCTTTATACCTATGTCGGTTTTCATGAATTGCAACCGGAGGCAAATCGGCTGAATTGGTAGTTCCCCTATTACCTACTCCTAATTTTTGGTGTCACCTCCTCGAGAATCGGGAGTTTTAGAATAAGGAGTTATTTCTATGTTCTTCCTTTTACCTTTACCTTTGTTCCTAAGACAAAGTATGAAACTTAATTAATACTTCAAAGAATTAATATTCAGTTAGAAATAACAAAGGTTCATTTCTAAAAATAAAAGTTCATCCGATAAAAAATTGAGTTCGGCTAAAACTTCTTGCAACAAAAAAAGGTTCGATTATCCCGGGAAAAAAAACTGGAGTCGAACTTCATAACTTGTATGATATCAGTGTAATGCCAAGAAGTTCGGGTATTATTTTAAAAAAATATTAACAATCGAACCTTTCTTTTGTTCTTCATATATGATGTTCGAATATCATTTTCTTGTTTGATTATTAGCCGAACTGTTCATCTGAAACTTCAACATGAAGAACAAACAAGCTTCGACAAATATTTTGAGCTAAAATTATCAGCCAATCTTCACTCTATAGATAAGAAAAGTCGTAGATTTATCCATTCAAACCTAATTTATCAAACAAAACACAAGGAAAAAAAAAGATGGATTTGTGGGAAATACCCTCTAATGTACAATTTTCTTTCAATAACGAGGATTTAGTTCTCGCTCTCCAACTTCACTCAGAGTGATTTTTGCTTAACCCCTTCTTTTTCTTCTTCACTAAGTTGATTTACTCGAAATGCAATTCGCGAATTAAGAATCATATCTCTATCAGAATCCTTCGTGTAACTCATCTCAGGGTTATATTTAATTAAAGATCAAAGTTTAATGAATCGACGATGATGAAAATATGAAATTTGCTTTTCACGAAAATAGGTTCGGTTATTGTTGACTTGTTGTTAAGAAGATGAAAATAATTTTTTAATTTTTAATTTTTAATTTTTAGTATTTCAATTAGATTTATAATTAGTAGAAGAGTATTTTTGTAATTTAAACAACTCAACGGTAATCTAGTAACTTACCTACCCATAGGATATCCCACATCATCCCTCCTTGATACGGTTATCGTTTTGTATAACTTTCAAGTTTTTGGTATACCTTAAACCCAAAAACTAACTCATGCCCCCAATATTTGTGATCTACAACCTGTTGGTCACCCAAATTATGACATTGGTGGCCTTTTCATATAAAATCTACTTTCTAACTAAAATTTGTCTCATAACCTATAATCTTTACCCTATTCCAAAATCTACCTCCATTGCTCAAAAATGGCAGGTGATCAAAAAACTGATATTGTGCCATGAAATCTAGCTTGTGACGAAAAAATTATGACGTGAATCAGTATTTCCTTTTGATCCAATATCTAGTACAACGATCCAAATTCTGCTATTGTGACCCAAAATATGCCCACTATGATGCAAAACTTGCCTCGTGATCTAAAATCGGGCTTGTGGCAAAAATCCATTACTAAAATTTGCAATGTCATCTAAATCTGTATTGTAATCCAAAATTTATTTTGTCACACAAAATCTGATGCGTAATTGAAAATCTTCATCGTGAGTGAGCCAAGTTCCACAACGTGATTAAATATGGGTTAGGTGGCCTAAAATTTTCTCCCGGCCCAACATTTGTCCCACGACAAATTTTTCTTGTGGTGTCAGTCTGTCAGATGATCTAAAATCTACATTATGACCTAAAATCTAAAATGTACCTCAAATTATGTTGTTATATCTTATATGAACTCAAGTGTTCACGGTGGGCCGGAGGTCACCGTTTCCTAATACTAAGGGTGTAATGTATTTTTTTTTCCATGTGATTCAAATTTTTCCATACGAGTCATATGACGCAAAATTAGCCTCCCGACCTAGGATTTCCCACGCAACTCAAAATTTGATGTGTGCCGAAAATGGGCCCAAGGCCCAAAGGTTGTCTTATGACGTCGTTCTAAATACAAAAAAAGTCTGCCCCAACCCACACCCAGGGTATGGGCCGTATGGCACTGTGACCATAACTTGCTTCTCAACCCAAGTTAGCATTGTGTCCGAAACGAAACAATTTGGTCGACCAAAATCTTGTCAATATGACTTGCGACAACTGTGGGTTAATGAACCGGAACCCCCATAAACTGATTAACGCGGAACGTAATAGCAGTGTTGAAATATAGTAGGAACCAACGGAACCTCATTTACTAGCAGAATACATGACATTGATGTTCTTAGTCCAAATTCAAGCCCAAGAATCAGCAGGTTCTTAATGGATTGGCTAGCCTAGCAAAATGACCAACCATAAGTCTAAAATAACACGTCCCATAATAAACAAGTGGCAGCAAAAGCTGTACTTGACATTAATCACTACTAATTCTTAGAATATCAGCACAAGTAATACAGGCTGAAGCTAAATGTAGTTCATATACATTTTACATAACATTTGCTTGTTCGTCCCAGGATCCCTGTTCTAACAATTGAACGAGGCCAAACATATTTTCCACCGTACCCTAATTTCAACGTGCTTGTTTGAAGGAACCTGCAGAATTCATGCTTATATACATTATCTATCTATATCACAACGTAAGAAAGAAGACAACCGCTGGCACTGAAGAGATTTGGTTGTTCACAACTCGTAACAAGCTTCTCTTCCAGCTCTACGGCTTGTTAGAGAAGGCCTCATTGTAACCATAGCAGACTCATTAGCTCCAGCACTTAGTGCAGCTTTTCCAGCTTCTAAGAACCTTGCTACAGCATCTTCGGCATATTTATTGGCTTCACCCACAGTCATGCTTTTACCAATGTCTGGGTAGGCATTAAGGACATGGTCACCATTGAGTTGTGATGCAAGCTGGATCATCTCCACTTGAAACTCTGACAAGCTAACGTCTTCCCTTGGTCCAAATGGCCTCAATGATCTCGTTACCTCTGGGAGTGTTACTGATAAGGAAGAAACAAAAGAAGATTTACAAAAACAATGATAAAAGGGTCTCATAAATATTTTTCTAACGGAATATAAGAAAGAACAAGAAAAATATTGTGTGACCATAGCGACTGAAATAACTCTTCCATAAAAGAAGCATGACATTATTGGCTAGTTCAAACCTCCAACCTGTAACTGGCAAGTTGATCAAGCCATTTGTTTTGAACAACTTTGCTTGGTAGCATTAAGTCAATGTGTACACATATCAACTTGATATGAGGTATAAAGATTATAGATACATCTCCTAAGTGGCCTATTAAAAGGCACATGCTAACCATTTATAATAAGATTCATTGGATGTTGCGTATCCATTTATTAGCAAGTATGTAACTGTTACTTTGTGGTATGCAGGATGTTGAATAGAAACACAAATCGAACCTGGACAATCATCACGAGGAGTGTCACGCAGGTAGAAATACTTCTCAAAGGAACCAGCCCATGCATCCCTCTTAGTCAGAAAGTTTGATTTCAGATTGAAAAGCTTCTTCACTGTGGCAGGAATTGAAGAGTGTTCAAATTGAGAATGAGGTGTTGGTCCTTCTGGCTCATGGATTACTGCATCAAAAAACAAAATGTTCAGCTATACGATTCAGAAAGCAGAGGTCAAGAGAAAGTTCAAAGCAAAACTTCAATATATTGTACATGAGATGCAAGCTGTACAGAAAGAGTCCTTAGAGTTGAACCAGATGCTAACAAGGAAAGAAGTCAAGGATGGCACCAGGCCATTGTATACAGACCCATATATATATATCAAATTCCCCGAGATTTTACTGATGAAGCATAAAAAAATGACCAGGAAATGTTCAAATTCCCCGAGATTGTACTAATGAAGCATAAAAAATGACCAGGAATTGTTCCTTCAGAACATCGATTTGAAGGTGTTTAGATAACATATTCATACATAAAAGCTTTCACATCTTTGTCCCTGAGGCAAAGTAAACGTACAATACGGAGAACTTCTAGACTCTATTACTTATATCCAAGATATTTATGAACATAGTATTATTTCTGCAACCAGCGCATAAGTCCCAGTTTTCATTCTACACGCAGTCGAATTTCATACATAGCTTGCATTAAACATGACCAAAACAAATACAAAATAGAAAACAACTTACCAGTGCGCTTATCAATCCAAGGCGAAATCAAGAAAGAAGGAACACGAACACCCAACCGATCAAAATGGAAGTAATACGGGTCTGGACCAGTTATCCCATCAGGACTAGGAACATTCTCAACAGGTGTAGGTACATGATCATAAAACCCACCATGTTCATCATAAGTAATCAAAATAGCCATCTCTTTCCATTGAGGACTATTCCTCAATGTCTCGTATACTTCTTTCACAAATTTCTGCCCTAATGCAACATCATGTGATGGATGATCATCATTAGCTGGAAAAACCTTATTCTCAAAATATCTTTGCTCAATCACCACATAATTGGGCAAAACTCCTAATTTAGCATGTAATTTGAAAGCCAGACTATATTGATGAAACTTAGTGACATGTTTAAGTTTCCTTAAACTTGAAAAAAACAGTGTAGCAGGGATATTTTGGTAATAAATTCCAAAACTAAGGTCATTCTCATCTAACGAATCAAAGATGGTTTTCTGAGGGAAACCATTTATCAAATCTTTCCTAACATTACTCATAGCACCATGAGAAGTAGCTGAATGAACATAGAATCGGTTCGGCTGAGTCGAAGCGGGTACAGAAGCAAACCAACGATCCAAAACCGCAAACTCGTTCGCCAACGCGGTGTAAACCGGAACCAACTCGGGTTTAAACCCACTCATAACGGTCCCCGGCATGGTATTAGTACTCATATTAAATGCTTGTTGAACAAAACCATTCATCGGTGCCGGATTCGCTGAAGTATCTTCCGACCCGAATATCTGTTCACGAATCGCTTGGAAAGAATGACCTGGATCGGAATCAATGAAAACAGCATCATCAGAAACGAATACCTGTTCTGAGTTCGGATCGTTAACGTCTACCCGGTTTGATTCTTTTCCTGTTAATCCATCAATATCAGGTCTTGATGATTTTAACCAACCAAGAATATGATCGAATGAACGATTCTCCATTACAATAACAACAAGTGTTTTAATTGGACCTTTGATTTTTCCTTTTTTACCAAAATCAAGTGATTCTGATGAACTGTACAACAAGTGAAAGAACAGAAGAACTATCAGAATCCTCCGTGAAACCATCTTTGAGTCTCGCTCGCCGGCAAACCACTGACAAAAACTAGAGCAGAAGTAGAGATATTTCTGAAAAATGGTGAAGTTATTTGGACTCTACTTTATATACTGTGCTTACTTTTCTTAGTGTGTTTTGATACACGAAGGAACATCGAAGTTGATAGGAAGACTAATCTGAGAGTGTGGATATTATGGTGGGACCTATCTGGTTGTTGTTATTTGGAACGTGGCCTGACTTTATCGTGTTCCATTTTTTTGAAGTGAAATTGTTGTTGTTCATGTTTTTTCTATTTAAAGAGCATAAAAAAGAAGATATTCTTGTTGGAGATAAAGTAATTTAAGATTTATGGCATACTTTATTGGTTAGGTGGGCGAGGTTGATGGGTTAACCCTAGAACAAAAGCGGAGAAAACAAACAATTTAAGTATGTGAGCCACTGGAAATTTCTTTTTGCCTTTTTCTTAATTGCTAAAGTCGTTCGTCTTAATGAAGTTTTATATTGAATATTGCTCTTCCAACAAGTTTTAAGAGGAACATGGCTTGATTTTTAACTTCTTTTACTTAAACAAAAATATAAAAGTGATAGTTTCACTTTTTGTGGGATGAAAATAGTATTTTTGTATATAAAGTTTTGTTCACCATAAAAAATTGGTGAATTTTTTTATATATATAAAATTGATATGTAATACGTGTCACGTATCGGATTCAATGAAATTTTTTGATTTGGGATGGCGGGGTTTATCGCGATGCATTGAATATTAATTGTAGATTCTATAATATCATGTTTAAAATAATTTATAATTAGTGTTGGAAGATATGAGTTTATTGCGTTCTTCAAACATGGCTCCCTGTACTTTACGAATTCGTACCGATAACATATCAAGTTTGGAAAATATCCATATTAGCAACATATCAAGTTTGGATAATATCCATATAGCGACGCATCGGGTTTTGGTATTTGGGAATAAAAATGCTACCATCCTGGAATTTAATATGCGAACAAAATATAAATCATAGTCAAAATAAAAATGAAAGTTCTATGTGCAAGTGGTCAGTAACCTATATTGCATAAAACAATGAAATTTTATGCCTAACACTAACAAATTACCCACTTGATGATGGTTTCAATCAAAATTGCAGAGGAAATGCCCCTTGGATAAAGAACTTTGATAAAGTAGTTTAGATCAATAACAACCTATGGATAGGATTGAAGCTCAGATTTTTAATAATACAATTCAAGTACAGATTAAGGATGACCAACATTTGTTATTAGAAATTGTTTTGAATGCACCCATCTAAATGGGTGAACCATGGCATCCAAGCTATCATCTCGCATTAGCAATGTAATCCTCTATTTTCCATCCGCCCTTTCGTTGAGAATACATTTGTTCACAAACTTTCAAGGTTTGCTAATTTCAAACTGGTAGTAGATTCAACTATTCTATTTAGACTGTCAAGTTCGATAGAACTGTATTCCGTGAGTACAAAGAAAGATTACCTCTATTACTGTACTCATCTCATCCACATCTAAATATTTTTGCTAAACAAACCACTGTAGTTGAAAAGACCCAATTTACAAAATATAGATCTAAATATTTTTGTTAAACAAACCACTGTAGTTGAAAAGACCCAATTTACAAACTATAGATCTTCAACCACAGTTGAAGTCCAATACATTCAGAATGAAATGAAAGGGCTCGCGTTGACCGTTAGGAGTAGGTAACCCGTTCTTTCTTTCTATTGTATTCTATCCCATCGTATTATATTCTGTTCTGCGATATTTGAGAATCGCCGTCAATACCTCGGTGTAGATCCGGGAGAATCCTTTTTTTCACATCCCTGGGGCTATTTACAACTAGCCAATTAATCATTCTCAGATGTACTAAGCTATTCAACTCAGTCCAAAAAAAAAAATGAAATTCAAGTTAGTGAAAAAAATCAGGCTCTGAGTTATAAAACACTGAATTTCCAAGCAGTGGGCAAAAAAAGTTTGTTTATAAATATGCAGAAGCTAAGACACTCAAATTGAGAGACTACTCTTTTCCATCTAGAACTGAAAATCCAAGGCAGATAACCTGAAAAGAAACCACAGATAACAGACTTAGAATCTGACTGAACAGTGACTTTTATAGAATTATTCTCGATAACCCATATTCTAAAGCCTATTTTCTTTTATGTTCAGTACCTACATTCTAAAGAGTAAAGACCTTATAATTGTCATACACTCTGCAACAAAGGAGCAATTCCAATACCACCAGCTTCGCAACTATCACACCTCCAGTATAAATCCATATCCAGCTCCACGAGGGTTCCCTCTCGAAGCTCCATCACAACAGCAGAGAGTATATCCCATCTCACAAAGATAAAAGAAGCCTTCAACCACCCTACAAGATATAACTCTACCACATAAAACATTAAAATCCTTCCAAACTTGCAGATCATAAGTGGAGTTCGATGTATCACCTACACCTAATAAGCGAAATCTACCCTCATGAGTCAAATGAAGACCCCTGCCTCTGATACCTCTCATTTACATCGAAGCTAAAGATATGATAAAATCACCAAGTATCTTTATGGTTTTATATAAATCATTTCGCTAACAGTAGATTTAGAGATAAATAATAGATACTCAAAAAACTTTTTCCTGACTTAATTAGTTCTATAAAAATCAAACTAAGCTCATAAAAATACATAGCCAAATGATTGCAAAGTGCTTATTAGGTTTGCTTCTTAGGACTTGTTGTTTGTTGTTGTTTCTGCAGAATACACAACCCACAGTTATACTCCCGATGACAATATGTATAATTTGAATTGATTGTTACGCCTCCCACTATGCCAATATGCCGTCATCAAAGAAATGGCTAACATTTATTAGCATTATAACTACATATCCATATAATTCAATACAACTATCGACTGGTGGATGACTAATACCTATTCAAAGAAAGCAACATCCATACAAATATTAGCAACTGATAAGCAGGCAAAAAAATATATGTAGTCGAGCAACACTCATACAAAGAAAGAATACAATAAAAATTCAAATAAGACAAATTGTTCTTAAAAATAAGACTTTGTTGCACATATTGTGCAATTCTTGAATTATAGCACACCATTTGAAGTATGAGAAATATAAGTGGATATCACATCCTTTACAATATTCCAATTTTTTGTGAAGGGATACTCTTATTTTATATTGTATCAACAGTAATCTTTATTATGATAAAAGAAACGTGTAGTGAATGTGTCAAGTTAAACTAATCGGGATGGATCAAGTCTAAACTAATTTTAGAAAACTGAAGTAACGGAAAATAAGACAACATGAAATGTACCTTCGCTTTTCTTTCTCTATAAATCCACCATTTTCCTTTCAACGGTCATCACAGCCTTAATGGCTTTGCACTCATCAATAACATCCTCAGCGGTTGCCGTATCTTTGTACTTTCCTGACATAACAATGCATTAAGTACACGTTGCTGAAAAATAGACACATAAAAATAGGAGCGTCAAAATGAAACCATTAAAATCCAAAATTTAAGAAGGAAATACACTTACCATCAATGTTTACTGACTTACTGTCATATGTAACTTATTCTTTATGGCTAATATCTCTTTCGGGGTAATAATTTTCTTATACTCTATGACTAATATCTCTTTCCGGGTAGCAATTTTCTCACTGACAACCTGAAGCAATTAACAAAAAATATATGAGATTATTGCACCATTTCAACTGGAGTATTCTGCTTCACAAAAAGATTTGACACTTCAGATTTCAGAAGTTAATAAATTATCGAAGGCCAATAACTAATAAATTATGTCATCATTAAAAAATACAAAATGTGTTAGGAAAATGATCATGAATATTTCAGACCACTATTGTTTCTGTAGTTTAAGCGTTAATAGTTTAATACCCAACACTTACTATTTTATTGAAAAAATATATTTAAACATGCCTTCTATACGGTATGCATCTATAGCTACCCATCCGCAGACAAAGCCAAATTAAATTACCTTGGAAACTGTTGAAGCTCGTGGAGCTTCTTTCACATAATCCTCCATGGCAGTTAAGAATAACTGGGGGCTGAAATTTTAGAAGGAAAACAATTCAAGATAGATTCGAAAAACAAAAACCAAGGAAAACCTACACCAACTCCAATATAAATCACAAACGTTTACAGAGACATAGATAGAAGAAGATAGAACCTGCTCGATTTTAATAAATATTTTCCTACATCCAAGATCAATACTTTTACAGATTTCATAAAATTTAGACAATCTACCCTCTGGCAGTTAACTAATAAATTAATAAAACATCAAGGAGAACTCATCACAAAGATAAAATGATAAATTGTCAGCAAGAAAATATTTCTAGTCCCTGCAACTTCATTTTTTCCAGAACTGAACTGATAACTCCAATAAAGGCCGACAATACATGAGATATATACATGTAATCCATCCTTTCTGTAAATCTCAACCGCACAAACAACATCGTGTCGTCACATCTCAAAGAACTGCAATAATCCATATGCATAGATACAACGTAAGTCTATGACATGGTGACACATAAAAAATCCAATATTATTTCTGTTAAGATAATGGGTGTACCTTGTCTACCAAATTAATTGTACCATCATTGATAGCATTATAGATTTTAATGCTTTCCCCAGTGACCTGTTTGAAAAGAAAGATTAAACAAGATATAACAACGTTATTATTTTTTTGGGGAGGGATAGAAGAACAACTAATAGTTACACATTTCACAAATCATTGAAAGTGCTAACTGGATCACAAAGTTGTAAACTGCTGCTCCTTGTGGCTATAAGAAGTTCAAATGTCAGCAATGAAGCATCAAATATATAAATGTTTAGTCTAGTAGGAACCACAACCTAAGCATACTAACTCAAGTACCCTGTATATGTCCATTCACAACATAAAAACAATATAGAAAAAGGTTTACCTGGCAATCAAGAACTCGGAAAAGGAGTTGTTGTTAAGCTGGCAAGTGCTCAAGCAAATCGATTGTATCCAAATCCCTAGTCATCAATTTTGTGCGTTCCTCGGCCTAGAAAATCACATCTGTACAAACCCCTAATTTCGAACAAACAAAATCAAAATTAAGTTGAAAATCACATCATACAATGTACAAACCCCTAATTTTAAATCATCCCTAAAAAAATTCCAGAGAGGAGGAAACGGAAGATAACCAAATCCAGAATGATATAAGTTACCTTGAGTTACCCTAGCGTTTGAATACCTCCAACAAACCCCATCTTCTTTCTTCTTTAACTAAGTTCTTCTCGCTGGACCAATCTCTGTCGGCGTTTCATCCAATCTCATATTCAAGCTGACTCAACCCATTGTTCTCTTCCCTAGTTTAACAGCGAACCCCCCTCTTTCTGTTCCTCTGTCTTCACAACAACTCGATCTCTTCTCTCTCGCAAATATTATCATCCATAACCCACCTTCTATTTCTTGCTCAATCACTGATTTATTAACCCAAATCCAACGAACAAAGACACTCCTCTTAATAGAGAAAAAATTTTCCCAGATGTTTTTGGTCTTTGGTTTTTTATAGTTTTTGGGGTAAGATGGGTGATCGTTTCAGTATTTGTGTATTTAAATAATATTAAACAATGTAAATGAGTGAATATTATTCACTTTTAATTAAATAAGAAGTTTTGATCATTGTTCAACGCGAAAATACAATTGAACTAGTCATTTGAAGGAGTAGATTAAAAAAAAATGAAACACCCATTTTTTATGGAGCGAATACTAAATAGCTCTAACAATTGAGAGTAGTCATCCCCATGAAAGAGGACCAACTAGCGGCTCGCCAAAAACTGTTGAGCTAAGTGTTTTTTCTAGAGTAATCATTACATGATTAAAATATGTGTAAGACTATGTATATCCAAACGAAATCATCTTTTAAGTACCGAGTAGTAGGTACTTCAGATTTACAAAAAAAACTAAAGTTTATCTGAAGTCGCTAAGAACTATCAACAAAGGGAGGAGAAGCTTTTTGTCTGACCAATCGAAGTCCATTATATATTGCCCATAACTCGACAACATTACTAGAGTTTGAGAAAATGTGGTTTGCAAACGCAGCAACTAACCAACTCGTTATTCGTTGAGTCCATCATGATACAACCTAGACTAGCAGGGTTTCAATTTGAAGTCCTAAAAACGATGATTTGATCAATGAAGTTAGTTTGATCATTTATCATATTATAAAATCGTATACGTTTTTACTGTTCATATCTCTTTATGGATTGTCATTGTGAATGTTTAAATACGCAATTATATATAATGTTTAAATACGCAATTATATATAATACGATGAAATATGTAAAAAGATTAAAATAAAAAAAATAATAGTAATATTTTTATTAAAATAAAAAAATATTATATTAGGATTTGAGATATATAATCGTAGGTTAATTTAATTATAAATGGTAACGTCGGGATGTTCTTAACTGATTAACCTAGCCTGAAAGTACCATTTGAGAGTTTTCTTACTTAGTATAACTGGTTTTATATGACCCATTGTTTTCATTTTTAATTAAATATTATTGTTCTTGTGTGCTAGGTTCTTCAGTGATTAGAATTTTTATATCCGCTCTTGTGCTAATCGATAGTCAGCCTGTTATCCCGGCGTATCTTTGATCCGTTGAGCGAGAACCCTTTCATCTAGCAAGGTATGTCGACATTGGAGTAATCTAGTGTTAGTAAAGAGATATGTGAAATTTTTGTTAATTAATTATATGATTGGTGAGGTATAATGATTTCTTAAACATTATTTTCATTCATCAGTTTAGTTTCAAATTAATAATCTCTTAACCTCTTTTCGTTTAATTAGGTTAAAAGAGATAACAATTTAATAACAATCTTTGTGGATTGATTCTAACTTACTATTCTACTCGATATTTTAAAAAGCTTCAAAATAATATGTTGATTTATGTTAATCGTGGGTTTTTGACAAAGATAAAATAGTAAATTATCTCTTAAAATTTGGGTCTGAGAAATATAAAACCTTAAAATTATGCAAAGAGAATTTTAGGCAGATCCTTATCCCTGTCCCCTCTCAGGTGCTTATATACGTTTAAAATTACGGAATGAATTAACATTCATTACTATACAAAATCATCAAAATGACACTGGTACTTACTATGTCATTCCTAAAAAGTCTATAAGTCTATAAGTGAATTAATGACATGCAGATTTATTATCTACCATCCAAGACACAAGCAAATGGTCCAAGAGGCCTAAAAGGTGTTTTTACATTAAGCTCGTCAGGTGCAATTCTACACTTCGTATGGATGAGTTCCATACCAAACTCTTCGTATGGATGTCCTCTACAACATATTAAAAAATCAAATCAATCGGACAAATGGACTAAGAGATATGATAAAAACATTCAAATAAGTCGCAGCTGAAAAATACTAAATTTTTCCCGACTTTTCTTTGTTTTGTCTTTTTGAGGCCCTGAACAAACTCAAAACTCAAATATTTCCACGAAAAGAGGTAGATGGTGTTATATTCATCCAAATTTAGGGTAGATCAACAAAAACGGACTCTGTATGAGGATTTTATGGTATTTTCATTGAAAACCCTAAATCTGAATTTTCCGACGACGAAATTTCACAAGAATTTTCTAAGGCATATCACCTCTCTTGTCCAAAACTTGGAGTTTTATTCTTTCGTCCTCAACGTGTGATCCTTGATATAAAGAGTAAAATCGTGGTCGTCCTACTTCTAGCCAAAACTTGGCGTTTTACTCTTTCGACCTCAGCGTGTGAGCCTTAGTACAATATTTAAAACGTGAATGTCCTAGCTCTGTTTAAATTAGGCGTTTTGACTCTTTTACCCAGAACTTGTACTCCCTAGGTAAAGGAAGCAAGCTTGAGCGTCTTTGCTAGAAAAGCAAAACTTAAGCGTCAACACCTCTCTTGTTTGAACAAAAAGTTTTGACCCTTTTACCCTAAACTTGTGCTTCTTAGGTAAAGAGGAGAGTTTGTGCATCTTTGCTCCAGAAGCAAACTCGTCCATCAATGCCTCTCTTGTATGAACAGTGCGTTTTACTCTTTCCCCCTCAACGTATGAGCCTTAGTACAAAGAGTAAAAATGCATATGTCTTGCCTCTTCGACTAAACTAAGACGTATTTTACTCTTTTCCCCTAAACTTGTGCTTCTTAAGTCATTCGTGCGTTTTAGGTCATAGGAGAGCTTGTGTATTTTTGTTTAAATTGGCAAAACTCGCTTAGCTAATTCTTTCAACTAGGAGCCTTAACGTCATCTTCTAATACTTGCTTATTAGGGTTTGCTTCACACATACAAATTTGAAAACCCTAATTTATTTATCAAAGGCTACGCTAGGTCTCATTTATATGTGACGCCTCTCACATATTTATTTCTATATGAGGCATCTCAGACACATATTTTCTCATGCTCAGCAACATACACTTATTTTTACAAAATAAGCTTGTATGTGCAAAATTGACTAAGTTGAACATATTGTTCATCGTACACAAATAAATACATTTTTTTTATTTTTTTTTAGTCTGCTAAACTCATCAGACTAATCAAGCAAGACAGGTCTTTAGTATACTAAGCAGTCTCATTCGACTCAATAACATAAGTAGTGCTTAATACTACAATATTACACGAGACATCAAAGATGTCACAAATGGGGGAATATTTACTAGGGTATTGGTCTGGCGGTCTACGGCACGTGGTGCAGCAATGCAACCACTATAGAGAATTCCGAAAGATCGATTAGCAGTTGAGTAAGGAAGTGGTAGGTTGAGCAACCGTCTGTTCAACCTCAAACAGAGTGGGGAGCGGTTTTCAGCACATCTTCCACCATCTCCACTTCACCACTACTCAACCATCGACACTTACTACATGATGAGGTCAGGTGAACGTTTACAATAACTATGATTATAAAATAGATTTATCAATATATTGAAATGGGAGACACGACAAGTCTAACACAAAAGAATATCGAACAACTCGATAATTCAATCTTCTCATATAGAGAAATTGTTCATAGTTATTCAGATAAATTACATCCTACAGAGTCTGATACTCTGGCCTCAATTCTTCTCTCGCTTCCCTCTCCAAAACCAACCTGTTTCCTTCTTATTTGTTACAGAAGCAAGACTGGAATGGCCATTGCTTGGTTTAGCCCAGGATTATACAAATTGATATCTCGAATCTAAATAAAGTACTTCAACAATACAAATGTTTAAGGTTTGACGGATTGTCACATGCTCACCCAACTTTTCTAAAATTACCTTCACTTCGTTTTTTCTCCACAAACATTTTTCCGACCATAATGGGAGATTAATCTCTCAGTTGGACAATTCTTCAATTTTTCAATTTCTCAAGTTTGATCAATTTCAAGATGGTTGGTCTCGGGTCTGGATCAGGGACTATTCCTAATGTGAATTTTGCTAGTACTAGTACTAGTACTCCAGGTAATACTCCTCAAGTTACCAATATTGACAATATGACTTCTCCTCCATATGAGCAGCACACTGAAGAATCAAGGTATTGATAGACTTCTCCTACCATTGTTGATTTAATACAAACAAAGGAAATCCTTGCAAGGACACAAACAAAGATGGCTACAACACAAAAGGATGTCCTCACCTTCCTCAAGACCCTTACAAAAAATTAACACCTGCAGAGAAGACTAGAAATACTTCTGAAGCAACTGCTGAAGCCAACACATCAAGGGGTCACGCTCAAGATGGGGATGAAATTCGTATTCTCCCTATTCTAATGCTAGAGAGGAGCCATCAGCCTAACTTTGTTACTCGTGAAGATTTGTAGGGGCTTCTCCAAAGTTGCAGAAAGGAGAATTCTTTTGTTATTCATCAACATCAACCTCCTTATCCATTTGAGATTCATAGGATCCATCTTTCTAAGGGATACTATTCTCTTTCATTCTCACTTTATGATGGAACTGAGAATGCATGTTAACATATTTCACGATTATTGGAATCATTAGGGGAGCATGAGTACAACCATGTGTTGCTTCTGAGAGAATTTTCTAAGTCTCTCACTGAAATAGCATACACATGGTACAATAACATAGCACCCAACAACATCTATAACTGGTGTTAGATGGTTAATGCCTTCTACAGGAAATATTCTTTATATCTGAACAAGTCACATTATCATACTTGGGACGGATGTTTCAGCAATCGAATGAATATCCCAATGATTACGTGAAGCTGTTCAAGGTCCAAGCACTAGATTGTCATAACCCGAATGTAACTGAACTTCAATTGGTGAAAATCTGCATCAATGGTATGATACTAGTCTATCTTGCTTTACTGGAGAACTTGCAATTTCAAACATTTTATGAGTTACATGAAGCTGCCAAGAGATCCTCTACTACTGCACCTGCTCTGCTAGAGAGGACAATGGCTCCTTTCAAGAATGAAGAAGTACGTGAGACTCGCAGCAGTCGACGCCTGGCCTAAAGGAAATTCAACACACAACCATCTGTGAGTGCCGTGACTGAAGGAGGTAAGAGGAAAGCTTCAGCACCATAGCCACGACCCAAGCATGAAGTACCATCACCAATTACGACATCAGTACCACCAGCAGTGTGACCTCCTTGAAGGTCTAACCAAGCAGCTGTAGATCCACTACCATCCCAACGCCAACAACAACCAAGGGAAAATCTGTCTCTCCCGACTTCCCCAATTCTTAGAAGTGTGGATACAGAATAACACCATCAAGTTACCTCTCATTTAATCCACCAACATAACAAGAAATGATAAAGCTCAAGAAAGTTGCACTTGGGGACTGAAAAAGTACACAAAAAGCCTAACCCTGTCAGAAGTTTCACCATGTATGGAGAACTGATAGACACATTTTAGTGTCTAAATTACACCTTAATTTCTAGTGAGTTAGTATTCGATTGTGTGTCTATTACGTGTTTTTATGCTTTTGTAGGTACATTAGAAGAATAAAGATTTGTGGAAAAATTGGCTCAAAAAGTGTTCAAGGCACCCGGGAAAATGGATCAAAGCACCCACACTTTGGATTGGGGCACCCCTGGATCGGGTCAACCAAGTGGGTCAACCCAGCGAGCTGGATCGGGCCGAGTCATCGGGCTCAACTGTTTCTACTGGCAACACAAAATCAACGGGAAATTTGGTTTCTTTCGCTTCCAGATTGTTCCAAATGTTAGTAGATATCGCACACAAGTTAGAACAATCGAGAAACAGCAAAAAGATCCCGTGAAATCAGTTGAAAAATCATGAACATGGCCGGAATTGGGTTTCGATTAGGATTGGGATTTGTGGGCTGTTCTAGAGAGTTCTATTAGGTTTAGAACTCTCTCTAGGGTTCCTACTATCTATAAATACCAAGAGAAGCCAAGAGAATCGAGTACAAAAGCTTAGAGAAGATTTTAGAGAATTCCGGTCACTATTCCGTCACCGCCGACGAGCTGCTGCTGCACCGGCCGGCTGTTCTTCATCCATCACTGCCGGAGAAGAAGACTCAGTAACATTTATAAGTGTTGCTGATTTGAATTTTCCTATTGTCTATTGCTTCAAACCATTTGTTGCTTAAACTCTTCTGTAACAGCTGAACCCTCTCCTGTAACGCATATAAGCGTATCAAATCAGCTGTTACAGCGTTATTCAACCTTGTAATCAATATTTTGAGCAATGAAATCAACTTTTGAGCAAGTTTTCTTCACCATGAGCTAAGTCTATTTACTGGGATGATGGATAAGGTAATTTTCTCAATTTTATGTGATTTAATTATTTTCTAATAATTATTTATAATTCTTTTATCATTAAAATTGCATAGTTTTGAATAGTAAAAACGTTTTTCTTTCAACAGTTGTGCTTTTGCTTGATGGATTATGCTTAGTTAATTAATTTTGATAGTCCATGCTTGTGATTTACCTCTGTTTGTTAGCATAACAAAACCAATTTTGGCAATTATTTGTGCTTCAATTAATTTAAAAAGAATTATCCGATTAATCACATAGGTTGTTAGAATTACCTGATTCCTGATTCCTGGTGTTTTTAAAATTATTCAAAAATCATATTTAGGTTATTTAGTCTTTTTATTATTCCTGGAGTTTTCTAGAGTTAAGTAGAATCATTATTTTCTAAAATCATTACCTTCACAAGTTCGAGAATCGAACCTTTATTTACCACTTTCTAAACCACATCAAGAACCTATCAATCAAGTAGTTCAATTCATGATGGAATAAATGTGTATGCTTTTCTACAACTCGAAGGCGCAATGCAAAGACATCCTTACCGCTCTCAACCATGTTGTGACTGGCAGACAACTATCTCTTCTAAAAATAAAATATATCCTGAACCTGCTCTGATGGGTGAGGGGAAAGAAAAGTGTAAGTGGGGATTATTCACCACTACTTGTCTCCAAGATACAAAATTTGGTGAGATAGTAATTGATGCAGGCGGTTGTCAATCTCATCCCGGTCAATACACTCAAAGCTATACATACTCACGTAAGAAATAACCTACTTACATCAATCGTCCATTCGGCTAGCAAACGACTACCTCAAGTCATGTTTCTTTCTCTCCTATTAAAGATTGATGCGCCAACCTCCCCACCTTACAAAACAAAGATATCTTCATATTGCGCAACCACAACCAACATCTAATTGTGAACCCCTAGGTTTTCTTTTAAGACCAACTACCTATGAGGTAAAGAGCCAACCATATTCTTGCTTCAGCCACATCGCGTTAGCAATAATCAATAATACAAAAACTCAAATGTTACATATGAGAGGATCAAGTGGCTAGAAACATAATATCTTTGTCAAACCATATTATATTTGTTCTAGTGATGAATTCCAAGTGAGCTACACTTCGGGACAAATAATTAGCATGAGGATTCTCTTCCAACACATTAGAAGATCCACCATCTGTAAAAACTAGTTATTAAAAGAACTAGATCGTTGATGGAAAATTCAAATAAAGTTTATTCATTCTCTGAAGACTCAACACATTCATCACTTTTAATTAGAATTAAGTCGGTAACACTCAATGCCAACACTGAGGATAACAAGGCATGATCAACAGAAGCCCTTCACACCAAGGCCGCCATACAACTAAAGAACTTGTTCCTTTTGCTGATCACATATAGAGTGGGGCTACACCATTTCTTCTGCCTGGTCTAACAACACCAGACTGCCAATTGGAGACAAGCAATAGAGTCAAGGTCGTCTTTTCAATAGCATATGATGATATCAAATGAAAATAACATGAGATGTTACACCCATATTTTCATGTGAATATCACTTATGTAAAAAAAAGACGGGGCAAAACTAGCCTACTTTGCTATCAATAACCTCCTGATGCTCTTGATGGTTAAAGAAGAGGGTGGCAACGTTGAAAGTAAAGGAGAAGCTTCTTTGATCGGTCTAAAACATGGAGGAACAAGGATCTTCTTTTATGTCAAGCAAAATTTAAATCCGAGAAGAAAAAGAATTACTCCTTTGTCCGCCATCCATACTCGGCCCTTCACCTTGTTCATCCAGCGTGGCATCTCTTGTTTGCCCGTCCAACGTGACCTCCTTTGCTTCTCCGTCCAATCGTCATCCCTCACTTTTCCATCCGATCATGGTCTTTCACTTGTCCGTCCGAGCATGGTCTCTCACATACTCGTCCAACCATGGTCTCTCATTGTCCATCCAACCACGACCTCCTCAATTGCCTATCCAATCATGTGATATTGTGTGATGCACTTAAAATAATAAATTATTGGTATTTCATCCCCTAGGATGATACTATGCTTCTATCCATCCCTGTCGATCATTATTGGCTTACAGACCTATTGACATGACGATACTGCAATATCTCTGGTAATTTCTAACAACTAATCTTTGTTATTTTATTTTCATCTAAAATAGAAAAATTATGTCTCAGACCTGAGAAATATTAGACCTCAGAAATCTATAGAGAAATTTAACATGGGTCCTCAAACACTTGTCTCTCTGTATGTACGACTGAGCTTTTCAGAATACTACATACACGATCAAAGTTACTGAATGATCAACATTCATCATTGTACAATATCATCAGAATAACACTGGTGTTTACTACAGCATTCCCAGATATTATATTGATTTTGACATAAAAATCTCAAGCTCCTAGATGGATCGTCCACTAGTATAGAGTAATTTGAGTATCATTTGGTGTTAATACCTATCAAGACAGAGGCTTAAGTACATGTCTCTCAAAAATACCAAACTTCTAGATGGATTGCCCACTAGTATAGAGTGACTTTGTTCTCAGAATCACATGGGTGCTTGATGCGGCTGATGCGTGTCGTAAGTGCAACAAATTACAAAGATATTTCTCACTAATTTACTAGTAATATGACGATAGTAAGGATCGTTCCCACAGAGAGCTGTGTAATTGATATGTTATTTAGTTTAGAAAAACTATGATAAAAATATATACTAAGGGGGATTGGCTTAAAATAACTAAAAAGAACAATAAAAAGATAATAAGAAAAAGATGATTAGGGAGTCAATCGTCGTTACCAAACGTTGACTGAATTAGTATACTTGTCTATCTTTTGTTAGAATAACTTATCACCAACCGTAGACTAGATCAGTGATATCCTCAAAACTCCTTTTATCACTGGATATAAAGTTCTCGACGACCAGATTCTATTCGTCTGAACCACCAAGTAGTACATCACTCAAGGTACCCAATCGAATGCTTTAGATTTGTGAATTTAGGTTGATCCCAGTAGTTAAACTCTTAGATCAAGGTCCACTTGCTGGTGTTGTCTTCACTCGCAATTGCTCCACAGAATCCCTCTGCAAGGTCTCACGGTTTCTACTTGTGTACGAGTCAATGGATGATTACTTATCTCATAACTCAATACTAGCATTAAACTGATCAATAGATTAATCCAATTGTACACTTGAACAATCTATAAATTAATCATAAACCCTAGATATAGTGAAAACAAAAGATAATGATTAAAACTCCAAATAAACTTGTATTACTAATAAAGCTTCACGCTTAGAACATTGAATTCATTCTTGATCAACAAAAGGTTTAGATACTTATATTACAAAGAAGAATGGTTTCCACCTAAAGGGATAAATCCTAGGTTTAAGATGTAGAAGTTGTAATATGAGAGGTAGAGTATGATATAATCGAAGATATTGAATGTGTGTATGATCTCTAATATATCTTGTTTGAGCCTTAAATTTCTTCTTTTATATCCTTCAATACTTGTCCCTCAATTATCCTCTCCTTATAGGGTTTAGAATCCTTCCCTAACCATGTTTCCTTGATTTAGAAGTCGAAAACGTGTCTTAGAAGTGGCCCCCGTTGTGCTAGAATCGTTGGATAAATCCTCCATAAGCACCGATTCTAAACCTCAAAAACAAGAGTTTTATGTATACTTTTTCACCTATAATTGGTGGATAAAAACGTCCATAAGTGCTGATTCTGAAAGGCTCAAAAACAGAGTTTTTCTGTCCAAAATTATGTTCGGAATCGTTTGATGTGAACTACTCGTATCCACCGATTCCGAATACATCTTCTTCTTCGACTGTTCTGCTCATAACTTCTTCATACGAATTCGGAATGACCTCATTATTTTTGCGTTGGCTTCATATTTCAATTTTATTCAATATGATAATAAGAAAATATGGATTTAAACGAGTTGAACTTGGTCTTTGGCCCTTCTTCACTTGTAGAACTCAATTTCCTTGTTCATTCCATGTCGCAATGAACTCCATTCTTCTTCTTTGGATTTGGGATGCTTGAATACTTAGGGTACTTCACTTATTAGATTTTTTGTAGCCAATTTCACTCTTATTGGGATCATTCACTTAATAAAAACAAAAAAAAAACAAGAGTAATAACAAGTAATATGTAAGAATTATAGCTAAAATAAGTATGAATTTGACACTAGAATCATGTGAATTATGCACCTATCAGCGAATCCTCCCAGATATTCTCGTACTATACAAAATATTCATAACATACTCTTGTGTCATTCTCTTCCTTTACCTTGTTCTTGAATAACAAAGCTCCTAGATAGATTATCTACTAGTATAAAGCAACTCGAACCTAATTTCTAGATGGATTGTCCACTAGCATAGAGAAACTCGAACTTGTTCCAGGTGCAACGATTCTGCAACTGAATCCCTTGAACATGTTCCATATATACATATCAATATTAAGACTCATATTGAGTAATATTGATTCATTAATCTATTCACAATATCTATATAGACCTTCAGCACTTGAAGTCTGTTTATCAATAATGCAATATTGAACTCATCCATGTACAAATCTCAATTGAGTTTCATGGACCTACTATTGTGCTATATTCATTAAGGTTTCCATTGAGCAATATTGAATTTGTGTCAAGTCGCAGAACTTCCATATTTGAATTCCTTGAACTTGTTTTATTTATGTATCAATGCTCAAATTATAATCATCTTAGTGTTCTGATGGCAACACTGCCTCGACACTCATCTTACTATTATGATAGAAGCACTGCCTCAACACTCACCTGAGTGTTCTTTGGCACCACTGACTCAACACTCATCTCAGTGTTATGAGGCACCGATTCCTCAACACTCATCTTAGTGTTCTGATGGAAGCACTGCCTCAACACTCACCTCAGTGTTCTGAGGCACCAATGCCTCAACACTCATCTGGGTGTTCTGATGGCAGCATCGCCTCAACATTCGTCTCAGATTTCTCAGGCACCACTTCCTCAACAGTCGTCCCAGTGTTCTGGGCACCACTGCCTTAACTTTTATCTCAGTGTTCTGATGCACCACTTTCTCAATACTTATCTAAGTGTTCTGGGGCACCAATGCCTCAACACTTATCTCAGTGGGGCACTACTGCCTCAATACTCATTTTAGTGTTCTGGTGGCACCACTTCCTCAACACTTATCTCAGTGTTCTACGGCAACACTGCCTCAACACTCATCTCAGTGTTCTGAGGAAATATCGCCTCAACACTTATCCCAGTATTCTGGCGGCACCACTGCCTCAACACTCATCTCAGTGTTCTGGGGCACCAATGCCTCAACACTCATCTGAGTGTTCTGATGGAAGCACTGCCTCAACACTCGTCTCAGCTTTCTGAGGCACCACTGCCTCAACACTCGTTTCAGTGTTTTGGGGCACCACTGCCTCAACATTTATCTCAGTGTTCTGAGGCACCACTGCTTCAATACTTATCTAAGTATTATGGGGCACCACTGCCTCAACACTTATCTCATTATTCTGGGGCACCACTGTCTCAACACTCATTTTAGTGTTCTGGTGGCACCACTGCCTCAACACTCATCTCAGTATTCTACGACAATATTGCCTCAACACTCATCTCAGTGTTCTGAGGTAATACTTCATCAACACTCATCTCAGTATTTTTGCGGCAACACTGCCTTAACACTCATCTCAGTGTTCTGGGGCACCACTGCCTTAACACTCATCTCAGTGTTCTGGTGGCACCACTTCCTCAACACTCATCTTAGTGTTCTACGGCAGCATCGCCTCAACAGTCATCTCAATGTCTGAGGCACCTCCTCCTCAACACTTATCTCAATTTTTTGAGGCACCACTGCTTCAACATTCATTTTAGTGTTATGTGGCACCACTGCCTCAAACACTCATTTTAGTATTTTGATGGCACCATTGCCTTAACACTCTCTACCACCAACTAATGTTCCAAAGACCTTCCCGTTGATTTTTATGGTAGAGTAAAAATGCTCCAAATACCTAAGAGTACTGCAGAAAGAGCAAAACTTGCCCAAGTAAAATCATAATAAATATATATTATTCCAGTTGGACTTGGTCAGAAGTGGATTTGGTCCTTATGCCGTGCTAGCCGTACCTATCAAGCCCATGCTTGTATGTGCAGTTTTGCTTTCTCGCTTATCCATCCAACTATACTTGTATCACCAATTCCAAGTATTGATTTTCCATGGGTCTCTACTTGTGTATCCAAAAGGGCCTTCTAGCTTCCTTATTCAAAAGTTCAAGCTGACTACTGCTTTTCTGGAAATGTCTAACCATTGAACTATAAAGTTATATTTTGTTTTATTTTCATCTGACATGCCACCATCCAGTGCTTACTACGGAACAATAATCGTTCCGCGCTAAGAAGGGGACTTAATGTATATGGTAGGTTTTTGACAAGGATAAAATAGTAAAATTATCTCTAAGGACTCGAATCTGAGAAATATAAAACCTTAAAATTATGCAAAAAGTATTTTAGGAAGGTGTTTATCCCTTTCCTTCTCAGGTGCTCATCCCTGTCCTCTCTCTATATGTATGGCCAACTACATATACGATTAAAATTACGGAATGAATCAACATTCATTATTATACGAAATCATCATAATGACACTAATACTTGCTATGCCATTCCCAAATATTTTATAAGTCTACGGGTGAATTAATGACATGACGATTCATTATCTAACATCCAAAACGCAAGCAAATGGTCCAAGAGGCCTAAAAGGAATTCTTACATTAAGCTCGTCAGGTGCAATTCTACACTTCCATGTATACAGTTGTGATCTGGGAGCAATTGTTAATGAATCAAGAGATGAGTTATATACCAAACTATTCATATGGATTTCCTCTATAACATACTACGAATATGTCAGTAGAAAAAACGGTCAAAGAGATATGATAAAAACATTCAAATAAGTCGCAGCTGAAAAATACTAAAATTTCTCGACTTTTCTTTGTTTTGTCTTTTTGAGGCCCTGAACAAACTCAAAACTCAAATATTTTCACGAAAAAAGGTAGATGGTGTTCTATTCATCAAAAATTTAGGGTAGATCAACCAAAACGGACTCTGTATGAGAATTTTATGGTATTTTAATTGAAACCCCTAAATCTGAATTTTCTGACGACGAAATTTCACAAGAATTTTCTAAGGCATATCACCTCTCTTGTCCAAAACTTGGATTTTTATTCTTTCGTCCTCAACGTGTGAGCCATGATATAAAGAGTAAAATCGTGGCCGTCCTACTTCTAGCCAAAACTTGGCATTTTACTCTTTCGACCTCAACGTGTGAGCCTTAGTACAAGATTTAAAACGTGAATATCCTAGCTCTTGTTTAAATTAGGTGTTTTGAATCTTTTACCCTGAACTTGTACTCCCTAGGTAAAGGAAGCAAGCTTGAGCGTCTTTGCTAGAAAAGTAAAATTAAGCGTCAACACCTCTCTTGTTTGAACAAAACGTTTTGACCCTTTTACCCTAAACTTGTGCTTCTTAGGTAAAGAGGAAAGTTTGTGCATCTTTGCTCAAGAAGCAAACTCGTGCATCGATGCCTCTCTTGTCTGAATAGTGTGTTTTACTCTTTCCCCCTCAACATCTGAGCCTTAGTACAAAGAGTAAAAATGCATATGTATTGCCTCTTCGACTAAACTAAGACGTATTTTACTCTTTTCCCCTAAACTTGTGCTTCTTAAGTCAAAGAAGAAAACTCGTGCATTTTAGGTCATAGGAAAGCTCGTGTGTTTTTTTTTAAATTGGCAAAACTCGTGTAGCTTAGATAATCCTTTCAACTATGAGCAAACGTCAGCTTCTAAAACTTGCTTATTAGGGTTTGCTTCACACATACAAATTTCAGAACCCTAATTTATTATCAAAGGCCATGCTAGGTCTCATTTATATGTGCCGTGTCTCACACATTTATTTTTATATTGGCCTCTCACACACATATTTTCTCATGCTCAGCATCATACACTTATTTTTACAAAATAAGCATGTCAATGCAAAATTGACTAAGTTGAACATATTGTTCATTGTACACAAATAAATACATTTTTTTTAACCTGCTAGACTCATTAGGATAGTCAAGAAAGACATGTACTAAGCAAGTCTCATTCGACTCAATAATATCAGTAGTGCTTTATACTACAATATTACACGAGACATCAAAGATGTCACAAATGGGGGGATATTCACTAGGGTATTGGTATGGCGGTCCACGACATGTGGTGCAGCAACCGCTCAGAGAATTCTGAAAGATCGATTAGCAATTAAGTAAGGAAGTGGTATGTTGAGCAACCGTCTATTCAACCTCAAACAGAGTGAGGAGAAGTTGTCAGCACATCATCCACCATCTCCACTTCCCCACTACTCAACCATCGACACTTCCTACATGATGAGGTAAGGTGAATGGTTACAATAGCTATGATTATAAAATAGATTTCTTAATATATTGAAAAGGGAGACACCACAAGTCTAAATCTGAGACAAGTATAACACAGAACAATATCAAACAACTCGATCATTCAATCTTCTCATACAATTTTTTTATAGCTATTTACACCAATTACATCCTACAAAGTCTAATACTCTGACCTCAATTCTTCTCTCGGTTCCCTCTTTAAGACCAACCCTTCACCTTCTCATTTGTGACTGAAGCTAGAATGGAATGACCATTGCTTGGTTTAGTGATAAAGGCACCCCCAAAGACTTGGATAAGGGCACCCATACTTCTACTAAAGGCACCCAATCTTCCTTGAATTTTAATTACAAAAATGGCGGGAAATTTTGATCTCTTAAACACTCGATTCTGTGAAGATTTGTAATAAGATTTTTCGGGTTGTTTTGCGAGAAATAAAGGCAAGAATATATCATAGCCTCATAAAAAGGAAGTTCTTCACGTTTTGGAAAGTTGAAATCGAATGAAATCCCCCGGTTGAATTAAAAAAGGAAGCAAAAATATTCTCGGGTTGAAAACAGGGAATCATATGATGTTGTTCTTTATTTCGCAAGATAGTGTGTCTATAATAATGGGAACTGTTGGATATAACCAGGGAAACAAAGAAATCGAGTTTTATTTAAACACAGAAGAAAATCAGATCGAGGGGAAGGAAAATTACCGAGAGGATATTCTCTTCAAAACAAGTGAGGAGTTATTTCGAGGATTTGGAAGATTGGGTTGTGTATAAATAGAGGTCGAGTGGAACAATTCTGGAGTCACGGAGAGAATCTAGAGACGAGAAATAATATTCTCTGCAAGTTCATATCGAGTTTGAGAGGAAGAAGATGAACCACATACGACAGTTTCATTCTGTCGTTGAAGCCGTCACCTAAACTTTCATATACAACACCTTCTGCCACGGTGTCTTCATCTTCTACTGCAACAGTTTCGGGTTTAATACAAAAGAAGACCGTTCTTCTTTTACTACACCAGCAAACACACTTATTCAGCTGCACTCAAGGTCTGTGCTTTATTCTAAGCGCCTGGAATTAGTCGTTAATTTGACAGAAAATTAAAAGAAAATTATAAGTTTTTCCATATTAATAATATCAAATGTTTATTCAATTTTCTTTTGTTATTCTTTCCATGAGTATCTAAATATCTTATTGGGGTTGTGGAATAAGCTATTTATTGATGTATATTTCTTGAAATTTAATTTCTTAGACAAAATTACTTCCTTTATTTATGCTAATCAATGACTAATATTTTATCTTCTTGAAAAACCTCATGATAATTGTTCTGAATAGTTTTAGCTATTGATTTATAAGCGAAGGAAGTTATACTTTTGCAAAACGACAAAAGTTGTAATAATGATTTTTAAACGTTTTATTTTCCAAAACATGAGATTGGGTTCAATATTGTTTTGAGTGATTTAAGAGTAAGTTTAAGTTATTAAATCTAATGTTTTGTATACATTAAAAATAGTGGAATCCATAACCTAATATTCTCTCTCTCTGGTTAATTGATCAACTTTGTTAGTCATTTTCAAATTTAAGTCATAAAATTCATCCAAAACAATTTATTTTATCACATAATTAGGTTATTAATTAGAAATATTATAATCAATCTCCATGGACAAACCCGTGCTTGCCGCTTCTACTTTGTAGTTATCGTGCGATTGCAGCCTTAGGAAATTTTTGGCATATCATTTCGGCCAAGATTGTACAGATTGATCTCTCAAATCTAAATAAAGTACTTCAACTGTACAGATGTTTAAGGATTGAAGAATTGTTACCTGTTCACCCCACTTTTCCTAAATTACCCCCCAATTCATTTTTCCCCACAAATAGTTTGATACCTAGCACACTTTTTGACAAATTCATCTACCCTAATGAGAAATTTGATTTTTTATTCTAAACATTTTTGTCTTCAAGTTATTATAGGACTTTAAAAGACTGTTTTTTTTCATGTGTAACACAGTAAAGGAATCATATTCATCATACCAAAGTCTTATATGCTGGGCTTCAAATCTTCGTAACTATTTTATTGTTGCATCTTCAACACATGAAAATAGTTGAGGATTCACTTATAAGGTCTCTGTTGAACTAAGTTTTGTATTACTTTAAGTGAATCCTTAACTGATTTTCTAAAGACGAGGGCGGGTGCTCCATCATTTTTTTTTATTTTAACCTATACCGACATTCTGTGAATGATCTTTCTTGGGATGGAAAAGATATTTAGAATGCACACCAAAATTAATGTCTATGTACTTTTTACTTTAATTGTGGAGAATACCAATATAATGCGGAAACAAAGTAATCCAAGACACCAAAAAATTTGTTAACGAGGAAAAGTGCAAATGCATAAAAATCCTGGGACCTAGTGTAGTTATGAACACTTACCGAATTAAACCGTAAATCGAGCTTACTATCAAACTTTGGTCTAGTATATTTAAAACGAAATACACTGGCAAAATGTTACTCCGATTCAGCTCTAGTATCCCTGCCATACAATCAACTACTAGCAAATGCACGTGAATCCCCTGAAAAACGTTTGTTTCTGTCTAGGGGACGTTTCTCCCTAGTCCGTCGAGAAAACTATCGTTACCCGGCCTCCAGCCGGACGACTAAGATTTTCCTTTTAGAATATCAAGACGATAAATTCAAAGAAAATCTGTATGATCGTTAAAAATCAATATGGATCGACAATATGGGAAATTTCTAAGATAAGGTTCTTCCGTCGACTAATGAATCCTTGATTCCCTCACTACAAGCACAACCTATAAAACAACCAAACATTTAGTAGGTACTTGATAAGTGCATATCTTACATATATAGAGTGTCAATTTAATGCACTTATTTGCTAGATTTCATGTGAATTATTGTATTTTACGTTTTTTTTGTTTATTTATCTTTTATTAGGTGGATTCGTCCAGAAGAACTGAATTAGCACTTAAGTGTGCAAGGAAAGAAGTAATAAAGACTCAAGATCATATGTAACTTATCCAAATCCAGGAATTCTTCACATCATCTTATAGAGAATTTAAAGGCGAAGCCAACGCAAAAAGAATGAGGTCATTCTGAGTTCGTATGAAGAAATTATGAGCAAAACTGTGAAACCAACTTGGATTTGGTATCTGTTGGGCCTTATTGGGCCTGCGCGGGAAGAGAAATAAGGGAAGCGTTTTGGCCTCGCCTTTGACGTGAAAATTAGGGGTTTTGTTGGTTTTTGAGGAGGTTAAGTCTCCTAATTGGATACGGATCAAAAGGAGGTGGAAAAGTTCAATGAGATTAGGTCTCCTAATTGGATAAGGATCAAGAGGAAGTTACAAAAGCCTATATAAAGGGGAGCCTAAACACAACTTTTTCATGCCTAGGAACAGTGAAAACCTAGGTTTAGCTTCTATTTTCTTTAATATTTGTAATGGCTTTTGAGAAAGCTATGTCAAGCCAAATTTCTTTGTTAGGGTGAAAGGATGAACTTGTAGTATTAATTTTCTTGTGTTTCAAAACTACGGTTTTCAACTATTAAAACTTATTGTCAATGTTTTGTCTCTCTTTCAATGTTTTATCTTTCTCGATGATTTTTCATGTTCTATAACATGTATAGTTCATTGTTTGATTAGCAGAAGAACTCGTTGACCCTTTCGCGATAACGGTTTTATGAATATTCTTTGACTATTTATGCCACGTGTACTTAGTACTTCGAGATTCTACCTTAGGTTGAAAACAAACAATTCTTTTTGAAAATTCTTTTCTTCGATTCTTAAACAAAATATCTTCCGTGTATTGGTAGTTAAATTTGCTATTTTGCATGATTAAAATCTATACCCTTTGTGATAAACGCAAGTAAACTTAAATCTACAACGGATTCCCGAAACCTTAACGCTTTTCTATTATTGATTTCAATCTTTATTAAATATTTTTAATTCATTTATTAGTTTAATTCTTTATATTCAAATCTTTTGACTCAAAATTTACTTAAATTAATTAGTATAAGTAATACACACTTCTCATGGAAACGAACCGTATTTGCTCTTGTCTACATCTTTAGACATTGTGCGCTTGCGGTAAAACAAAGTCAGTTTTCTAACGCATCAGTACTCGATAAAGGTCCCATAGATCGTAATATATTAATACGAATATGTGAGTTTTATCCTCAGATTCTAACAAGTGTTTACAGAATTCGTAACTTTTCTTGATCGTTTTTGAGTGTCCTTATATCACAAGAGAATGACCTTAGAATAAACAAGAACTTAACATCAAGAAAGTTACAACTAACATAAAGTAAAAAAAACTAAAAAGATAAAACTATTTTCTCTTTTACCTAAGTAAAAATGCTCCAAGGTGTGACCACTGTGCAACTCAAATAAGTGTGTAACAAGAAGAGTTGTGATCGATGTTCCCTATTTATAGTTTCCGACCAAGGATATTCACTTCGGAATTAAGCTAACTCTGCTTTATGTTCAAGATAAGTAAATTTCAGAAATAAACATTATGAATTAATTAGCCAATTTTTTCTAGGATATACATCCGTGAATAACTCACTTGCACTAATACAAAGATATTTTTTTCTAACATAGTATACCTGAAAACCTAACATTTAATCCTCTAGATTTACTCCCATTTATAGTTGTTTGCATAATACATTTCACTAATTAAGGACACTAGAAATTATGGCAAGCCCTGAGTTATAGCAATCTCATAAATACTTAAGCTAAGTATAACAAAGGGAATCTTCTTAAACAATAATCTTCCAAAGTTAGTTTTGTAGACAACTTTTACTTAGCTAAAATATAGCTCTCGTTAGTTGAAACTAACTTTCTTAAGTTACATACTTGACTTAATCGAGATGAACATCCCTTAGGTGAAAGCGGGACAAGTAGAAGACATATCCTTTAGTGGCAAAGGTATTCATCGAAGCACGACCTTGAACAAAAAGAATTACGATCCTGACCTAAGAAATTTTAAAAGTGATTCCCTTGTGTTTTCGAAATTTACCCTCAAAGAGTTTCAGATGTAAATTTTCGAAAGTTAGGTAATTTAATTTTCGAAACCTTAGAAGCAAGCAGTAAAACATGCTTACTGTCTGATTTCTGAAAACTAAAGATTCAGATTTCAAAAATGTAGTAGCGAGCACATATTTTCAACTAGGTCGTGTATTTTTGAAAGTTTGAGCTTCTGTTATTTGAAAACTTGACAATCTTTGAAAATTACATCCCTTGTATTTTGAACATCAATAGTGAGGACTAAAGAACATCTGATGCTGTCTACCATGGTTTTTTTTAAAGTTTGGCAAGGCTATTTTCGAAAACCCGACATAGAGTAGTAGAACACTAATCATGTACTATATTTCTTCGACATTTTGGTCAATTCCAATAATCAAGTGTCTCGTCCTATAGTCAAAGCCTTTTTACGGACTAATCTAAGCGTAAGTTTTAACATCTAAACCTGACAACAGATTTAAGATACCAACTCATACAGTCAATACTCTAACTGATTGAAAACATATTTGTATAATGTATTACGAGATATGTCATTTAATTTATCATTTTCTTATGACCTTTCTTGAAATGAACCTCTAACTGATAGTACAACAATAACTTTACCCACAAATTCCTCATTTATTCACACGCGTCATGCGTGCTTTAACTTTCTTGTTAGGGGAAAAAAACTAAAAATAAAAAAGAAGAATTAGAGGACTTCCATTGCCAGAACAATTATTATAAGTTCAAGTTAAGCTTTATCTTATGTTAACGTTTACGAAATCCCATTTAAAAAATAATAATAAATGGAGTGACCTTCGTACTATATTTAATAAATTTTTCAGAAAATAGTAAAATAAGATTTGAAAAGAATAGTGGTTTTCTCACTGATTATAGTCGGTTTTAAACTTTTGTGTATTCAAACTAAAGTAGTCAATTAACATACATCTCTTCACATAGTCAATAAAGGTACTTTTAACCTAATTTAGATAATTCTTATTTCGAAATCAATAAAGGTATCAAATTTCACCCAAAATCTTGCAAATGTCATTGAAAGAAAATGAAAAAAAATACATATAAAAATATTGGATCTTGGGGTTATATTAAGGCTCGCTTTGAGCATCGATGGCAATGAAACAAAATTGCCCTGATCAAACTTCTATTTATGATTTTTTTCTTTCCTCAAAATTTTTTTTGATTTTTCCTAGGGTTATTTGATTTTTGGTATTCAATTTTATACATAACCCGATTTTAGTCTAACATTTTTTCAGTTTAGACTTTAGTATTTTAAAATAACGCTGACTTTAGTTGGCTCTTATTATGGTTAATTATGTTAGACCATGGTAATAAGATTCATTTTTTTATCATGCAACCTTTAAATCGACGGCTAGAATTAAAACTCTTAAATCTACAACTTAATTTAGGTTTTGATACTTGAAAATGATCGTTGACCTTAGTTAATTCTAATTATGGTTAATTTTATTAGATCATGGTAATAACATCCTTCATTTATCATACAACCCTTTAATCGATGACTAGAATTAAAACTTTTAAATTTATAACTTAATTATTTTTCACATTTATAGTCTAAATATTTTTAGGATCGTAAAAAATATCCGTTTAACGAGGTTATTTATTTATCGATAAATGAATATATAATTCATTTATAGTTAAACACATAGTTATTTATTTATAGTATATTTTAGCTTTTTACATATATAATTATGATGTTTTTGAACCAGAATTTGATCAATTAAAAAAAGACATTTAAAAATTAACTGATGTCATTTTTAAATTACGCTATAGATATGTGATTGATGTTGAATATTTTTTGAACTATCCTAATGAAACTGATCCAGTTACGGAATCTCCTACAGATGAAGAAATTATCGAGTCAGTAATAAATTTTGAGAATGATCTTGAACTAGCGCCATACAGAATATGTCATCAAAAGATGTATTTCAAGCAGTAATCATCATAAAAAGGACTTGTTATAGTACGAGCAAAACATTCAAGAAGATATACATGAATTACAAAAAACATAGGATGAGATGCAGTTTAGTTTAGATAGAAGGAAAAAACAATTAACTTTGTATGCATTTTTTGAGAGGACATGACTTCTTATAGGAACGTTGAATGGATGAAGTATTTTTATTTGCTTATATAGTATATTTTTATATAAAATTTAGATCATTCGTTTATATTTACATAGGACCTTTAAGGACTTACTATTTTTATTCATTAATGCATTTAGCGGGGTTATTTATTTAATTCATTTACCCAAAGACAGAAGAAAGTTATTTATTTGACAAGATTATTTATTTATCGAACATTTATTTATCAAGGTTAGATTGTATTTTTTATATTAATATTCTTTTTTTTTTATTCTAATAAATTTTGAATTTAGATATCTGGTATCATCACTTACCAAAAGACTTTATCACGGTACAGTGACATCGGCTTTAAATCAACATTCTCCTAAATACGTTGATTATCAGCGAAGGATACAAGGGCATATTGTTGATGTCGTGTCGTACCCTTTTATAGCTTCACATCTTTCCTGCAAATTGATTAAAGCCCACTTCAGTTTTCTCGATTCCGATAATGCACGGGAAATATGGATTTTCCTATGAAAGCTTGTTATTCGATAAGACAAATAATATCCGTTTTCTATGTTTTCTATGTCTCCTTTTGTCTGTTCCTATTTAGCATTTTGTTTTAATTAACTTACTGAAGGTGCCTTACTGAATGGTTGAGTACTACACTTGTGTTGTTTGGTTAAACAAACCTTATGGCAGCCATCTTCAACAACTTTTTTTATGCGCTTTAATTGTAAACGTGGTGTCTTATTAGCCTTCTGCTACTTAAGTTCGCGAGCAAGACGGATGAAATTTTATAATGGAACGCAACCAACACGTCAAAGTACTGGAGTGATTTAAAATGGTGCGCAGGGCAGGGCAGGACCGGCCATCAGTATCATGATGCCCAATTATTTTTTTTGAAAATGTTGCCCCCTGCAACATAACTTCTAACCATTGACCAAGTCAACATATGTTGATAGCAGATGAAAAAAGTCAAATCTGATCAGGTCAGGTGAAAATGAAAACTTTCCATCTCCAAGGTTATAAAAAAACTAGATAAGAAAACTTTCATTCTCCACAGTTATAAAGAAACTAGAGAGAAATAAATTAGATGAAATTATCGATGCTTCAAATCCCATTTAAATTTATTGATAGATATTTTACGATTATAGCCATAGGTATAAGATACTTCTAAGCATGGTATATTTGTAATTATAAATATTTTTGTGGGCAGTTAGTTGAATCAGTTTTGTGGGGCCATATATTAAACTTATCACCTCTTCTGTCAAATGTGTTTCCCCTTCAATTTTTACAAATTACATACAACTTAACATGTTTTTACAGAGAGTTTTAAATATTGATACCCTTTTAGATATGATGCCTGTTAGGGATAAAATGAATCTCCCACGAAGTGATGTCATCATTTCTT
>JAJJMC010027464.1:905101-919381 GCA_023531435.1 Papaver californicum | reverse complement strand
TGAATTTTGGTTGTTTTGGGTTGATGAGAATTTTGGCCCAAACAATGCCCAAAGTTGATCTTCATCAACTTCGGCGGTTCGGCTAGGGCCGACCTTGATGGTGTGGTATCAATATATTGGAACGGGACATTTGTAAGCCAAGGCCGACTCTTACGGCTCAACCACGCTTGTGAAGAGATGGTGACTATCTCTTACGGTTGTGAAGGTGTGAAGATCCAGAACACAAAACGATCACCGTTGGGGAGAGAAATGTTTTTTTAAAAGTTGGAGCCATAATTTATTAAGATATTTAAAACAATCTAAATAGTAGAGAAAAAATGTTTGCGCTGAAGCTTTTTTTTTAGCGCGTCTGTAATTCACAATAGAGTTTCCTACATGTGAGGAACTAACTATGAAGTTCCTTGTACAACCATGTATTTTTCTTTGTGTAGGTCCCTTTTAAGGAGCCATAAGACTTAGTCTAAGAGATTGTTGCACGAATAAAACTGTTAAGAAAATCCTGAAAATTCATATTCACTCTAATGATAAGGACAAGCTCAATTGGTCCCTTACCCAAAACAACAAATTTTTTAGGCCTTCAATGGCTTCTCCTTACAAGTTATAAGGAAACTAGAATGTTCTACATGTGCATATGCACGTTCAGAAAAAAAAATTTATTTAAGGAACAGCGGCCGGTCTATACAAGTTAATTTATAATCAGATGAAATTACGGTGATACCCAAATATTTATTTATAGGACCTTTTGATGGAGGTATATGTAAAAGGTAAAATAGTTTAAAACTTTTACAGCTTCACTCTGCTATAATAAAGATAGTTGATTGTATATATAGACTAGAATATTTTGCACGTGTTAATACACGTGCAAGGAAAAATTGGGTCCCTTCTGATTTCCGGACAAAGAAATTTATTTGTGGGTAAAATGGTCCAAGATAATTTACAACTTCATCTCTGTTCCTAAGAGGGGTTGGCTTTATATAATTATAAGGAAATGGATAAAAATGATACTTATATGCCCATAAAAACCAAACACACATTTCCTGGGAAAATTCTGAGTTTTAATGTTTTTCCAAAGATTAGTGTTTTCGTTTGGAAACAAATGCATGATATTATTCACAAAAAAAAAAGATACCCGACTAATTTAAAGTCGATTCATTTTATTTTAGGCCTTCCACTAAAAATTAAAATATGGTCATTATGAAATAAAATCAAAATCTTCTTATCCAATTATTTTTGTTAATGATTAATATGTTTAATTAGTGTTAAGTAATTTAAATGTTAGTTTTTTTTTTTAAGTTGGGAAAAATTAAGGTTTTGGGATTTTGGTAGCAAAGATGAAATTTGATTGTGTCGACGTATATTCTAGTGGTGAAGAAGAAGTGGGTGTATCTGCCTATCGCAAATTAGATTATGGTGCTTTCGATCCTACCGATTTGAGATTTTTATTGGACGAACAAGAACGTGTGAACCAAAGCATAGATGAGGATTCTAATCAAGCAAATGAAGATTCAAACCGGAAAAATGAAGATCTTAAGGCTAACAACCGTCAGGTTGTAGATGGTGAGTTTTTGACAAGAGAGAAAATTATAATATTGCCTATGCTCAGCTGAAGAGATATAAAATAAATATATATGTATAAACGTTCTGAACCGGAATCAGAATTATGGATATGTATTTCTGGCTTATATTCCGCAAGAGAATTAACAATGCATATTCATTTCATGACTACATTAATCCTGTAGCTCTTTTATGTATGTATGCGCTTCCAAAATTTCAGGGCTTTACCCGGCTAAACCCGTGTTATTGCATGTGCGTCCATGCAAACCATCTACATTAATCAGGACACGCTAATAATGCAAAATTATGAACATTCGAAATGAATGCTATGTCATCTCTGAATAAAAACACAGATTAGATACATACCATCTAAATGCAGAGTCGCGTCGAATATAATATCAAGTCGCAAACTTCCACGGCTGAATTCCTTGAATATGTTTTGTATGCATAATGCTAACAATAATCTCATGCGATTGAGAATCCCTAAGCAGGCCATGACTATGGCCACGTCATTAGCAAGTGCCAAGTTAGCAGTGCATACGCTATGGCCACAGCGCTTGCGAGTGCCAGCCCTTGCAATCCCTAGCCATGCTCCTAGCGCCAACGTAACGCCAACCATCACTAGCGCCTGCACCATCGCCAACGCGCCACCAACTAGCCCACACGCTGACAGCAGTACCAGCTAGCACTAGCGCTTTGGCCCACAACGCTAGCGCCAAGGCCAGCACCAGCGTTAGCAGCGCCGATGCTAGCGCCATCCTTACATGTTGCGTTATCCTCGCTTGCTCGTGTCGTGCCATCCTTTCCATTTCTCGTGTCGAGTTATAAATTGTCTACTCGTGCCAGCATCATCCTTTGCTGCTAGTGCAATCAGTTAGGCTATAGCCATGACACTAGCATGTGCTAGAAACATCCCAATCTCCTATAGCACTCGCATACGCCATTGTTGCTAGCACAAATTACATGTTTAAAGAATGTCACAAATATACCATTGCCATGCTGAGTTGGCATAAAACTTATTGGTAGCATTATCTTACGATTACGTGCTTTGAGTCACTAACTATTACAAGAAATCAAAACATGTTACATGGGGGGATCCTTCATGGGGTTTTGGTCTAGTGGTTATAGCATCATGCGTCTTGGAAACACCCCATGATAGGAAAGTTATAAGTAGTGGTGACGGTCACGACAGTTGAAGAGATGGTAGAGTAATGGTTTAGAAGTTCCCAAAAACTTCCTAAACATGGAGGGCGTGTCCATATATTACCTCCACAATCTCCATCTCTCCACTCCTTAACTACCTTTACAACTTACGAGGAAAGTAGTGTGTATTCATAATTGCTATAAATAAGCTACTTAGCCTATTCAGAAGACAGAACATGCTTTCGTTCTCACAAGCTTTTTTTTTCTCCATAGTTCACACCCTAACTTCTTTTCTCCCCTCCCCTAAGATGAACCCATTTTCTCTCCTTGTGACCGAAGCATGACGGAACGTTTACTTTCGTAGTTTAGGCTTGTCATGTACAATTTTTATCTTCGAATCTAAAGAAAGTACTTCCACAGTACATTGTTTTCCTAGGAGCAATTTTTAGGTACTAACAATTGGCGACCACAGTGGGAGATCAATCTCTCGATCCTAAAATTCATTTCACTCGCTGGTCAAGATGGTTGGCTTTAGATTGGATTCAACTGCTACCAATTCTAAAAATTTCCCCTGTCAATATCAATGGTGAGGCGCATATCCCCTCTCCGATAATCAATGGCACCACCAACCTGAGCCCCACCAACGGTACCACTAAAGAATTCGAAACCCAAATCACCTTGGCTAAGTTAATGCAAAGACAAAAGTCTCAAGAAAGAATTCTAGCAAGACTTGAAGAAACGCTTTATTTTCTTCCTTTGTCAAGTTAATAGAAGAAGTAGGATGTATTAGTGCTTTTGAACGAGGTCCAGATTCCACCGAACCTGGGATAGACTTCCCTACTAGCGCTTCCCGCATCACAATATTAAGAGTTTCACCACTACTGAAAAACCGGTAGACCAGGAAGCCACATTTTTAATTAAGAACTTGTGTGAGCTTCTTCACTTTTCCAAGGATCAACGTGTTGACACCTTTACTGCTCTCAACCACATAGCCGTGAAAGCGTGGCTGAAACCATCCACGATGGAGACGGAAACAACCATGTCAGACAACTCAGCTATAAACAGAGTCACCTTCACCGAGGAGGAAATGATGGCCGAAGAAGGCCACAATCGAGCCCTGTATGTCACTACTCATGTCAAGGAGTTCGAATTCAAGAGGGCCCTTATCAACACAGGATCAGCTTCCAATGTATTAGGCTTGAGACGCACAAGGATGCCTGAATTCCGCATAACAAGATCATACAACATCCCATAGTGATGAAGGATTTCAAAGGTAACCACATTAACTCCTACGGTCATGTTTATTTAAACTTACAAGTTGGTCCCATCGTGTCCAAGGTGAAATTCCACGTCATTAAGAAAGAGTCTGAATACCATATGATACTAGTGCGCCCATGGCTACAAGAAAACAAGGTTGTTCCTTCCACCTACCATTAATGAGTGAAAACAGTGTTGAACGGGAAAATTGTACGCATAACAGTGTTGCCGCACCCTACACTCCAATATATGATGCTGAGTTCTTCAAACCAGAGGACGACGCTGTCAAACCATCCAACAAGGTCTACAATACTCCGCTACCCGACTACGCATCAATAGCACACGAACCATCAACACCCTGTCATAAGAGCTGGGTCATCAGGAACGACTTCCAACGTCAGACCCTCTGGATGCTACTATGAGACCTCCAACGCCACAAATCCTTTACCTACTAAGAGAGGCTATAGCTTAGTAACTAGTTATGAAAACGAGGGAAGGGTGGTCTACCTTCGCTACTGTTGTTACCAATTAATAAGGGAGGCCCATAAAGAGTTTCATCGCCTAAAGATATGCAACCACAATGAAAATCCATATCATGAAGAGGTCTAGGACGCGCCATATCAATTACAGGGCGGTACGAATGCTACAGCCGACACGCTCGAAACTATCAATTTGGGAACAAAAAAAAATCCACGACATGTTTCAATCAGCTCAGCCTTATCGCCAGAAGAAAAAACGGGGCACGTCAATCTACTTAAAGAATACCAAGATGTCTTCGCTTGGACCTATGAAGAGATACCGGAGTTGGATTACAAATTGGCCACCCATCACTTACACGTATGGCTGCACAAACCCGACCCAGACCCGCCATCCACCCGCCACCCTCCTGTTTTAACCCGACCCGTACACGACCCGCCGAGAGACGGGTCGGGTGTGGGTGATAATTTTGTTCACCCGTCTTCTGGCGGGTCGGGTGCGGGTGATACCTTCTCCCACCCGATCCACCCGCCAACCCGCCAAGATATATATATAAATTATCTTTAACCTAAAACCTAGATCAAAATGTCTCATTTCTTCTAAGGGTACTGCTCGTGCCGTGGTGAATGAATCTGAGATTGAAGAGAGAAGATAGAATGAGATCGAGAAGGAGAAGGTGCAATTATGGGTTTCTAGTTGACGTGATTCAAGACAGAGGTGGTTGCTGTATCATTGTTCGAGATTAGAGAATAAATAACAGAGATATTGAATCTGAGAAAACATTTGAAGAAAGTGGCTACTCGTTGTGTTGGTCCAGCGAAGATGGATCTGGGTTTGTTACAGATGATGGATCTGTAACTGAGCTCGAATTTGAGAAGTTATGAAACCCAGTTGCAGGAATGGATCGAGGAAACTATTGTCATGGAATTAGAATCAGGGAAATAAGAGAAGAACTGAATTAAATATGAGGTTTGCTGGTGGCTTTGATGTGAGGAGAAATTAGAGAATGAGAGTTACAAAGAACTGACGCTGTGAGGTTTTGGTTCTTTGGATCCAAGGTACATAACTTTTCCTCTTGCTTTCATCCAAATTAATCCAAGTAGTCATCAGACAATACAGATATTTGGGATTCTTCCTTTTTGTTTGTGTGATGAAACAGGTGGATCTCGCTCTAACAAGAGAAACCCTATTTGTCGCATAGGAATCAACTATTAGATCATGCTCTTTGCCCCAAGATATACACATTCTTAATTTGCACTGGTTTCAATTGATATTATAATTTATGAGGGGTGTTTTTGGATAGAAATAGTAGCAACACCCTTGTGTTGTCCCCCCTTGTGTTATATTGCTTAGTTTACTGTTATCATAGTTTAATTGTTATTGACGGGGTAATGAATCAGGAAATGACTACACTTTTAGAACTGACGATGTGAGGCTTTGGTTCTTGAGTGGAGAAAACAACGACAGAGAAGATTGAAAATAAGATTGCAGCTGAAGTGGGTTGCTGCTGTCGTATTACAGAAGAGAAGATGATGGTTTAGTTCGGAGTTGCTGAGTAAGAATCCAGGCGGGTCACCCGCACCCGACCCGCCTTAATGGCGGGTCAGACCCGAATCGACCCGATTTTTGGCGGGTTGGGTGCGGGTGAGTATTTTCTTCACCTGCCTTCTGGCGGGTCGGGTGCGGATGAGGTCAAACCCGACCCACCCGACCCGATGTGCATCCCTACTTACACGTTGCCCCTGAAACCAAACCAGTCAAACAACAACCTAGACGATTCAGGCACGAGGTCGATGAGCAAATCAAAGTTGAAATTCATAAGTTGATTGCAGCAAGCTTCATCAAGTTATCCAACACCCCACATGGTTGGCTAACGTCGTCCTCATCAAGAAAAAGAATGATCAAATAAGATGCTGCATGGATTTTAGGAACTTGAACAAGTCCTGTCCCAAGGATGACTTTCTTCTCCCAAACATCGACATGCTTGTGGATGCCACCAGCGTACATGGTATGTTTTCATTCATGGATAGTTATAACGGATACAATAAAGTAAAGATGTACTAGTACGATGCTGATAAAATCAAGTAAAGATGTACGAGTACGATGCTGAGAAAACCGCGTTTCGAACCCCTATCGGTAATTTCTATTACACGGTGATGCCCTTTGGATTGAAGAACGCCGACACTACTTACCAAAGAACCATGACAACAATCTTCCATGACATGATGCACAATCAAGTAGAAGGCTATGTCGACAACATGGTACTTAAATTTAAGACCAGATCATCCCATGCAGACGTCTTACGTCAAGTGTTCAAGAGATGCCGTGAGTACCATTTGAAGATGAATCCCCTGAAATGCGCCTTTGGTGTTTCATCCGGGAAGTTTTCGGGGTTTCAAGTAACAACAGAGGGGATCAAGGTGGACCCGACCAAAACACATACTATCACCACCATGCCACCGCTGCGTACTTGATGTGTGTCGCAACACATCAAAATTATTATTACTTTCTCACTACTTATGATTTATTATGAAGCAAGGGTAAGAAAGGATCGTTCCCATAGTGAGGTCTGGGTTGTTATATGTTTTGAAAAATTGTGTAACATGGGGGAATTTTAAGCTTTACTAAAAGTAAATTAAACTAATTAAGAAAGCTAAGAAATTATTGAAAAAAATCAATAAGATGAGAATATTGGTCAAGGTTTCGTTTTCATTCACAAAGCATGTTCTTGTACTAATAATTAGAATTGATATTTAATCTCGTTTTATCAAAATCCCTAGAATACCTTGATCGCAAGAATATCCCGCAAATTTCCTCAAATCATCAACAAATACATTAAAAGATGTGAATATGAATTCTACCAAGAGAACAACCTAACGTGAAAGCACTAATCAAGTTTAATTCCTGAGGAGCATTAAGATTCATAAAATTAGGCTAATCAATGCAATTAAACATGAAAAACGTACTAATTCAATTTAACAAAGGTCATAAATCAAGATCCACGTGTGATTACTAGGATATATCACTACAAGCAATAACCACAGTTATGCTACTTGTATTCAAGGAGTATCACTTATTCGTATAATAAACCCTAAATTAGCTATAGATATGAATCTGAGTTCAATCAATTGGCCACTCGAAGAAACAAACACTCAATCATACATCGCATTTTTATAGTAAATCATAATCGATAATATTGAGAAAAAACTAATTTATTAATCAAAAAATCATGTATTGTAAAATTCAACTAATCCCTAACCAATAAAAGAAAATTAGCTACTCATAATAATTGGAGTTCACAAAATTGAATTGAAGAAATAAATTGAAGACACTAGATGTTGAGAAATCTTTCCCATACGAACCTACAAAAAAAAAGTAAAAGAGGTGAGAAGAGAACTAGGTAAAAACCTAGATATCCCTCCCTCTTATTGATGTTGTTATTTTATCGCCTCTCTCACTTATAGAATCTCTTTAAGAATATAAGTCTCTTTTCTAACCAAACCCTAGCTTTACAAATTCAAAAATCTGGTCACGCCCAACCATATCCAACCCAAAATTCAGATTCATAAGAAGCCCACACTCATAAGGCCAAAGTAGAATATTAGGCCTCAAAAATAAGCCTGTCAGTTTTGTGAAACTGACAGGCAAACTTCTACTCTTCTCAACTCACGACCACTCTCTTAGGAAATTTCACAAGCACCTTTTGGGTGCGTTACTGATGGTTATTCCGGCAAGTCTGGCTGGTGTTATTTCAATCCAAATCATCTCCTTACCTGCATAGCAATTCCATTCATACATTGAATAACGATATCAATTCGTCTTCAGTCGAGACATTTCACCAGACTAAACCCATATCTTCAATACTCTCCACAGGATCGATTCATTCTCCGTCAGTCAACCACAGCAAACCCAACAGTTCACCACCATCTATCACTAGCAAACACAGACAATTCACGGCAGTAGAACTTGCTGTTATCTTCACTGTTGCTCATATCATCTCAACTTCACCACATTCCGTGAAAGCTCTATCAATTCACGGTCACAATAAAACCCATATAATCACCAGAAAAAAACCCATCTATGATTCGTAGCTCAACAACAACAAGTCTTCTTTACTGTCTTGTTCTTCTCAAACACCAATTCCTCGACCTTACTGCCAATCAAACATCACACAACAGCTCCAACTTGAATTGGATCTGTTACCTATTTTCTGCTTCTATTCTATTTTTCAGTAACTCGAGTCAACCAAAATCCCTGTCTCCATTTCTTCTCAAACCCAACAACAACTCCTTTCTTCCTTCATTATCTCGCTGCAGTTCTCAATTTCAGCAACACCAACTCAGAACTCGCCCTACCCATATTACTACCAAATCCGGACACTTTACTTCTCCTCCTCGTTGGATTGGGGTGAGACTTCACTACTCGACTGGAAACCCATAAAAAATCAAACCTTACCGTCACAGATTTAACCCAACTCACTTCTCTCACCCATCTCTCTCGCTGTTTTTTTCTTTCTTACAATGAGCAGCATTACAAGTTACAACAAACTTAGTCTTGATTTTACGTTATAAAGGCTTGGTGGCATCCCTTAGCACACTGTGCCTGTATTTACAATTAGACTCCATTTAGTATATCTTCGTAGGATAGTAAGCCTCCGGCTAGTAATTCTCTGGATTCCTTTGAAAAACTGGATGCCTCCTAGTAATTCTCCATTTTGATTCATTAGAGACTTGTTTTCTCGCTAGCTTTGCACCCATCAACATCTAATGATTCCGTATAATGTAATAAGCTCCAAATTCTCTTCTTTTGCTTCATGTGACTCCAAAATACCTACAAAATATAAAACAAGCGTAGTATACACAAAATACAAGAGAAATAACTAAGAAAAGCATATAAAATTGATATTCAAATTATGTATATGCACTTATCAAATTCCCCCACACTTGCCTTTTGCTAGCCCTCGAGCAAACTAACTAAACTAATCTAAATTAAAATATACAACTCCTTTTCATTGAGGATACGGTTACACTTAGCATGTGTAACAAGCCTTTAAACCCCTAGATGTCCCTAGTGGACGAGTTATAGTCTCTTGAGGATTTACAAGAGGTATACCCACAAAACCTAATCTTCCAACTTTCAAATATTCCAAAGCACATGCATCCAAAGAGCAAAGAGGACATAAAGTTTTTACACACTAATAATAATAAGATCTATCAAAAAATATTATTCTCATGCTTAAATCTTAAGTTAGGAGAAAACTACCATATAAAAGAATTCAGGTTCGAGAGCGATCGAATGTTCGACTTCTGCCTCACCAATAGGGTTTTATGAATATGCACTCAAAAGATCCACTTTATGGTTCTCATGTGTGCAGGCAGGAATGCAGATAGAAATCCTCCACACGGTTAATGGTGGGAATGGAAAACCTTCCGAATTATATCCGAATTTCCCATAGAAACGTGGGAACAAAAGTACATTTTTTCTGATGATCTCTACAAAAGGAAATCAACCACTATGCAAGGATGGGAATGCTCACTCACCTTCTCATCCAATCTACAATCAACAACACTCTCACAGCGTCACAGAGAAACGTCTTTGTCTTCGGCTTCAACTGTAGATGATGAACTCTTGAACTTTATTAAACTTCGATAATTTGTACCTCTTTTACTCTAATTCTTGTTGCTTAAAACTTCTTTATATGTTTCTTCGTTCCCACGAGCTTAACGAATAAATACAAAAACAGGTATACACTAAAGTAACAATAACAAAAAAAAAATCTGATATATATATATATATATATATTTTTTGATTGTTTTTTGAGACAAGAAATATGAATTACAAACTAAAAGAATAACAATGAAACTAATATGGCCGTGGAGAAAGGATTTTACCACTTGATTCTTCACAATTTGTATTGTCTCGGTATCATAAACTTCATAAAAATTCACTTCTTTTGATTTTTCTCTCTTGTACTTTGTCTTAAACTTGTATATAGAATTTTGCTCCTTGTATTGTTACTTCACTTTGAATCTGAATTTTGCTCTTGCAGTGTTGCTTGTAAACCTTGAACGTCTTTAACTTTCTTCAAATTTGTGATGTTCTGCTTGTTGATGATGATGGTGTTTCTATGGACCTGTTGTTGTCGAGAGAGAGAGAATGGTGCCAACTGCAAATCAAACTATAAGGTAAGGTTTTTTCGCAATTCTGATGTCACCCTCATGATTGATAGAAATTAGCACTGAAGAGATCAAAAAGTAGTGCTAAAATGGTGCGAGGTTGGGTAGCTCATCATTCTACCTGGATTTTTCTCAAATAAAACAATCTAAATGGACGATTTAGACAAGTACAAAGATTTGAAATTTTGGTGCCTCATTCATATATGGGTATGAATCTCTCTAATATTGTATTCTTTCTGCACCTAATTTGCCATCGACGGTTTAAGTCTTTTTTTTTCAGCTCTAGTCTCTCAACAACTAAGAAACCCGAATATAGTTCTCTAATACTTCTAAGTTCAGTTATTTCGGTAAAAACTCCGTATGTAAACATAGCTAGAAGTATAATAAGTGACTTTAAAATTTTTAAAAATTGGAAGTTTCATGCAAATAGTTACAAAAAAAAATTTGAAAATTTTCTGCTTAAAAGTGTTTACTTAAGAATTCTATATGCTTAACACTCACCCACACTTAAACTCTACATTGTGCTTAGTGTAAATTGACTCAACAATGTAAAATCAAGATGGGAAATCCTATAATGATATGAATTTTTTTTTTTAAATAAAAGAAAAAAATAAAAGAAATACTAAATCATTGGGTTGCCTCGCATGCAGCGCTTGGTTTAAAGTCGTCATCCCGACTCTTTACTCGCCCGTAGACCAACAATCTGGGTCCACCCATAAAAAATCTGCAATTCTAACAATAGCTTCCAAGAATATTAGTACAAGAAAATAGAATTGAAGTTATCATCCGATAAAAGGTTCCCCCATACTTAGTCCTTTCCACACTCAGAAGGGGATAGAGAACATAGAATTCAGGAAATTTTATAGGTTCCTCTTTACTAACCTGCATAGTATGAGAATCAAATATTTACAATGGAGAATCTTTAGAAGAAAATTAATTCAACAATACTTCCGAAGCACATACATTCAAGCCAAATCGAGGTAAAGGAAAATGATCAATAGTCATAGGTTTAGTCAAACCTTCCAAATTCTCTTGTATTACGGGATCCCCATCTTCCTTAAAGAATTCAAATAAATTACTTACCTCTTGTATACCTTGGTCCTCTATCAAACTTTCTAACCGTTCGTTATTAGTTTCCGCCTCAGTAAAAATTTCAACATCAAAATTATCAATATAATCCTCGACAAGTTCAATTTGGTCTTCCATAATATCATTCAATTCGGTTTCATTCTCAACATACTCCTCTTGGTTGTAAGACTCATACTTTGTTGCAGATTCAATATCACCATAAGGAATCTTTTTAGAACACTCATTGCATCATCCTCAAGCTCTTTCTTTTGAATATGTGCTTGACCATTATTAAGATCAAGGCTTGAGTAAACTACACTAGTGTTATCACATATCCCCAAAGATTGTTTTTGTTCAACATCTTCGTTTTCAGACTCGCCGTAATAAGAATCTTCATCGGTTTCCCAACCTTTATCAGAACGTCTTTTGAATTCCATACTTATGGTCCTAGTAATTTCTTCGAGAAGCTCTTCTAGGGCTCCGTTATCATCTAACTTGTATAGTTTTTGAGTAAGTTTTCTGATATTCACACGCTTTCTACCATTAACTACAATAGAATCTCCCTACACAACTCTTCTCTTTGATGGGTGAATGATCATTATTAAGATCAAGAGTTGAATTAACTACACAATTATCATCAAAAATCATATTCGGAATTTGAATAACTTCATCATTGGTGTAAGGATTTTCGAAAGGTTCAAAACTATCATCGTATCCCATAGAATAATTCTCCCACGTTCCTTTCTCAAGGCTCTTTTAGCTTCTAGAATTTCATCACATGATGCCCCTTCAACTATCAATTGCTCAAACCTTCTATCAAGTTCTCTCAAACTTGGTAGTCTTACACCACTACTTGTGGTAGAGTTTTTAAACCTTGTCTCATCCCGTTAAATGGGTGAATGATCATAAATACGATCAATAATAGATTTAGCTAAACTATCACAAGCATAATTATCCTCCCCTACTTGTAATTTTTCACTTGCATACTCGCCATAAGAAGATTTGCATGTATGAGAATAATCAAAAGGGTACGTGGAATATTGGTCATAACCAAAGGATTGGTTGTGATTATACTCCCCGTAAGGTTAGAAATTGTCATATTGTTGTTGAGGTTGAAAACCATATTGATTGTTATAATATGCTCCTTCCATGAAAAATAAGTACCTAAATAAGATTCTCAAAACTAGGTTAGATTCAAAAATAAGAAACAAAAAACAGAAATAAAAATAAAAATAAAAATAAAAATAAAACTAAAAACAAGAATAAGAAATCAAAAACAAATAACAATCCGCTGCCTCCCGACAGCGGCACCAAAATTTGATGTGTGTCGTACCACTCCAAAATTATTTACTTATGATTTATTATGAAGCAAGGGTAAGTAAAGATCGTTCCTACAGAGAGGTCTGGTTTGTTATATGTTTTAAAAACTTATGTAACAAGGGGAAATTTTCATATTTAATAAAAGTAAATTCAACTAATTAAGGAATCTAAGAAATTATAGAAAAAAATCAATAATATGAGAATATTGGTCAATGTTTTTATTCACAAAACATGTTCTTGTACTAATAATTAGAATTGATATCTAATCAAGTTTAATTCCCGAGAAGCATTAAGATTCACGAAATTAGGCTAATCAATACAATTGAACGTGGAAAATGCACTAATTCAATTTTAACAAAGGTCATGATGCACTTGTGATTACTAAGATATATCACTACAAGCAATAACCAAAATTATTCTACTTGTATTTAAGGAGTATCACTTTTACGTATAATAAACCCTAAATTAGCTACAAATATGAATGCGAGTTCAATCAATTGGCCACTCGAAGAAACAAACACTCAATCATACATGGCTATATTTGAAGTGAATCATAATCGATAATATTGAGACAAAGCTAATTTATTAATCAAAGAATCATGTATTGTGAAATTCAACTAATGCGTAACCAATAAAATAAAATTAGCTACTCATAATAATTGGAGTTCACAAAATTGAATTGAAGAAATAAATTGCAAACCTTAGATGTTAAGAAATCTTTCCCGTGCGAACCTACAAAAAGAAGTAGAAGAGGTGAGAAGAGAACTCTGTGAAAACCTAGATATCTCTTCCTCTTGTTGATGTTGCCCTTTTATAGCTTTCTCACTTATAGAATCCCTTTAAGAATAAAAGTCTCTTTTCTAACCAAACCTTAGCTTTACAAATTCAAAAATCTGGTCACGCCCAACCATATCCAACCCAAAATTAAGATTCATAAAAAGCCCACATTCATAAGCCCAAAGTAGAATATTAGGCCTCAAATAAGAAAAACTGACAGGAAAAATTCTACTCTTCTCAATCACGACCACTTTCTTAGGAAATTTCAAGCACCTTGGGTGCGTTTCTGATGGTCATTCCAGCAAGTATGGGTGGTGTTATTTCAATCCAACTCATATCCTTCCCTGCATAAAAATTCCATTAATACATTCAATAATGACATCAATTCTTCTTCGGTAGAAACCCATTCAATTACCACACATAATCCACATCTTCTCTATTTTCTTGCATTGGCTGAACCTCATGATGTAGTTTTAAAAGTGGTAAATAAAGTGTTCGTTTCTCGAAC
>JAJJMC010027464.1:745575-904701 GCA_023531435.1 Papaver californicum | reverse complement strand
TCACCCTGAATTGTTCACATGCTTCTAAATTCCAAATCTTATTAATCCTAAAAAGTCTCCCAATACCCCCAAACTTAAAATAAACAGTGTCCTCAATGTTTCTAAACACTGCACGAAAAGGAATTAGGGAAAGATATTACCGTGTCGCATGAGCATAAGTTACCTCCTTAAATCATATAGTAATAATCGGAACAACTGTGGATCATCTGAATCAAATAGTGTTATCCACAATAGAAGGAAACAGCAGCAAGCTACGAAGATAGACAATCTGAACACACTTTGATCCCTATTTAGGTAAACCACATCAACCAGAGGATTGGTTTTTGGCAACTGAACTTCTTTCTGAACAGGAGGATCAGTGGATCTAGCTCGAAGATGATCTTGTACAATGGCAGACAGCTTGGGACCTTCCTAAGAGTTAATGGTATAGCACATGGAGAATGATAGTCACCCCCAAACTTAGAGTTTTCAGTGTCTCTAGATAGACTAATAAGATTTTCCCTCATTTCCGGATCGTCAGATTCTCGAAAATAGTCAATTGCTTCTTCTAAATTACAATCTGGTGGTGCAGAACCTAACAAAGTGCTCACTTCATTAATAACACTATCATTATCGCCATCAATTCTATAGTTGGCTAACTTCTAATTTATAAGTACTTCATTATTTTCATATGATCTAGCTCATGAAGAAGAACTAATAGACAAAACAAAGTCTAAATATGTTCTACATTTCCCAACCACTGTTTCATATGTTTTTCCTTGATAACATTAGAAGGAACCATATACTCCTTATAATGTCAACTCTGCCATATTGCATCAATCAAGAACCAAATATTGAGAACTGATAAAACATTAGCACATAATATCCACATGAAACAGCAGATGTATCTCCTTGAAAAATAATTGCTTCTCGTAAGCAAAACGTAATCGACGAACATAAGGAAAAAAGCTACTATGAAGGACTATTTTAGTCATAAGCATTGCAAAACAATTCACTGGAACAAAAAAAGTTTGTGCGTCACAGCTTCAACATTTCATATTTCAGACTCTTGTTTGATCAGATCTCATTCACGAAATCTAACATTTAAGGAATTTGCTAGTTAATTAGCTAGTTTCTCGTAGTCTTGTACTTTCTCAAAGTGCCACTCACACTATGAAACAAATTGCTATCCACTATCAGTTCCAAAAGAATTATGGAAAGCAAACTGCCAGCTTATAAAAACCACATAACTAATATTATACCATATAGGAAAACGAGTCTATTTACTCAAATTACATAAACCAGTGTCAAGATTAGACCATAAATTAAAGCCACACTAGTCCACACATCCAGGCATAAGGAAAGCTAATTATTTATGTGTTTACAATGATTAGTTAATTTTTTTGTATTATGCATACCATCAATCAGTTGAACTCCAAGGCATAACAACACGTTAAGACAATACATTAAAGTAATCAAGCTATAAAACTAAACCATACATGCTAACAAGGAAAGGTACACCAACACAAAAACAGTACACAAACGTCTAACAAAAGAACTAGGTTCATTTCCAATTAATTAACTCTTAGCATGATAAAGTCTAATTGTAAAAGCTTACTTTGAAGGTACATCAAGCTCACCAGGAACCTATAACTCTTTTCTTTTTGCTTGGGGATTTTATCGAACAATTTATGAGCGTCTTACTATTAGTAGAGAGATAGGCCTTTAGTTGATGTGGTTCGCCACTTATATAGCTTCTCTTCAATCTACAAACTCAAATTAGATAGGAACCCAACAATTCCAGTTATGTACAAAATTTAAAACACTAAAAATCGCATCTCTTCATCCAACATCCATCTAATGCTAACTAAAAAAAGTGACAAATCTGGTGAAGTTTCTAATACGTATATCATTTGGCCAAGTCTGTTGGCTTTATGTGTCAAATGATAACATACAAAACTTCCTTAGAATTTTTAACCTTCCCATTAACAAGTACACAAAGAGTCAATAAACCTATATAATGCTCAGTACCACTAGACTAGCAATAACCAACAAAAATCAAACAACTACTTCCCAAAATCAACTCCACTGCATAAACCATATGGTACCCATTATTAGAATGAATTTAATCAAACTAGATTTTCAAACCAATGAGAAATTAACTTTATTTTTATCATTAAACACAGATTGAATGAATTCTGTCAAACCCATATAAGCATTTAAAATGAATTAGCCATTACTAACAGATTTGGGGGGAAAACCAAATCCAGAAATGTCCAAAAATAAATCAACAGCAGATCATGTTGGCAACTTCTGTACAATGCTTAATAAGAACCAGAGCAGTTAACATAAAAAACAATAATCAAAGTAATAATCAAAACAATAAGATATTAAAATTTCATTATAATTAGGCTTTTAAAGTAATAATCAAAACAATATCAAGTTGAATTGAACAAACCCTAGCAATACTATCAAGGATTTTTTGGTCTGTCTGGGACTCTGGGGTATTGAGAATGATGGGTTCAGAGGATCAAGGTTTTGTAGAAGCCAGGTTATACGCATCTAGAGAAGAAATGGGGTATTGAGAATGATGGGTTCGTCCTAATTAATTAGTTCATCAAATCAAAACACAACAGAACAACAAAACAAGATCCTTCTGTAACTCACCTTCTTCTTATTCATCGAATCAAACAGAAAAGAAAAGAAATAAAAGAAAGAACATACCTTCTTCTTCTGTAACTCCCTTCTTCTGTAACTCACCTTCTTCTGGAGCTGCCGGATGCTTGAAACAGGAGAGGATTCAGGAAAAACGAAGATGGAGATGGAGTGAAAGAGTGCATATTTTTTGGGAAGGTTGAAGAGAATCGAAGACGTTGGATTAAAACAAAATTATCATCCAACGGTCAGCAATCCATTTCGGAAATATCGGACATTTTCTATAATATCAGCCGAAATACCGATTTTACACAATTTCGGTGAAATTTTTGCTTAAATTTCGTTTCGCCGATAATGCCCAAAATGTTTCGGTTTCGTCCCGAAACCCGAAATTTCGGCGAAATTTCGGCCATTTCGACCGAAATTGACTGCATAGCTCTTGGCTACAGGTGAAGCTCAGTATCGACTCTGCTCTGTATCACATATATTATTTTCATAGTCATCTTGAAAACTTGGGTTTCTACTTTCTACCTTCACATAATTTTTCTTATGCAATACAGACAAATAAGTACCTTCTTTATTATTTGATAAAAGTAAAAAAGCAATTAAAATTTAACATTTTGAACTTGTCAAAATGGTGCAAAAAGCACAAGTTGGCATTGATACTGTACTTAAGTTGTTGTTGGTTTTTTCTTCTACTCATTACTTTTGTCTCTGAATCTTCATTTACCTCAACTCATGCAAAGCAAGTGCAAGTAAATGTAGAAGTAGAAGCTCTTTTGAAATGGAATTCGATTCTACTTACTGGACTTTAAAAACTATAAGTTTTCCAACTTGAGTCACTTAACTCTCCACACTTGGCTGAATTTTCTGTTATAGTAACTCAATCCCCTTGTGTAAAGCAAATATGCAAACTGCTAGTTTAATTGTTTAATAATCCTTTTTGTTATAATGGTTATAGCTTGACTCTGCCATGCCATCATGTTTGGTTCCACCTATCTCTGCAACTCATACTTTCCATGATTCTAAATCTGTTGTTACTGATATCTCATTTGTTATATCTATTAATTTATGTGCTAGTATTCCCTTATCCTCTTCCATAGCCTCTGTTGCTGCAACCCAAGAAGGCCCCAAAGATCCTTGTTGCAGGAAGTCATGCTGATAACCTTGGTAACCAATGTGGTGGATGGACAATTACATGGCAGGGACTTAATGGGAATAACCTCACAAGTGGTATATTTAGTTTATGTAATGCTATTCTTTTTCCTGCAGAACTCGCCGTCTTTTAAAACTTATGTGGATGGTTTTTCTTAGTTCGTGAACAGGTACAACGATACTCCAAGGAATCAAAAATACCGTTGACAAAAAAAACAAAGTAGTTTTCAATGCAAACCATGATGCAAAATTTGTGAAGGCAAGCAAATTCTCATACGCCATTGTTGTTTATGCGGAGCAATTTGGTGACAGCATGAACCTGACAATCTCTGAGCCAGGCCCGAGCAAAATTCATTACGTGTGTGGAGCTGTCAAGTGTGTTGTTGTCTCGTCTCTGGCAGACCTGTTGTGATCCAACCTTACCTTGCTAAAATTGAGGCACTAGTAGCAGCATGGTTACCAGGAACTGAAGGTCAAGGTATTGTTGATGCTCTATTTGGCGATTACGGGTTCACTGGTAAACTAGCTCGCACTTGGTTCAAGAGTGTCGATCAACTTCCAATGAATTTCATTCATTGTTAATTTCTTTTAGTTAGTACTAAGACTACTTTCATATCAAGTCTTTTGAATTATGTAGTACATTCACTTCTAGTAAACTTATTTTATTTGAACTTATATACTAGTTCCGTACTAGTTATCTGTTAAACAGTTTATTGAGTAACCTAATTGTCTATTAAATGTTAAATTTTATTTCCATAATTATCTCGATATTAATTGAACATATATATGTCAGTATCAGAAACTAGTTTGCTATAAATTAGTCTTCTACAAAGTTGACTCTTCTATGACAGTTTTATTTAAAAAATGTAATTGATATTTTCCAACAATGACAGGTTTATAAAAAAACTGCTACTTTAGTATAAGAAATTGAGTTATAGATGACAGCTTTTATGGAGAAACTGTCACCTTAGTAAAAGAAATTAAAGAAATTAAGTTTTTAATGACAGTTTTTATGGAGAAAATGTCACCTTAGTAAAAAAAATTAAGTTTTCAATGACAGTTTTTATGGAGAAACTGTCACCTTAGTAAAAGAAATTAAGTTATTCATGACAGTTTTTATGGAGAAACTGTCACCTTACTAAAAGAAATTAAGTTATTCATGACAGTTTTATTTAGAAAATGTTATTATATATTGTCAACAATGACAGGTTTATGAGAAAACTGACACTAATAGTTATGATTCTGTGACAGTTTCTTATAGACCCTTTCGTAACAGAACCTTTAATGACAGTGCAATAATTTTTTAAAACTGTCACATAAGTATTTTGGTGGTAGTTTTGAACTTTCACGGAAGCCCAAATTTGTACTAGTGGTATAATCTCTAGTTCTCTACTAAGATAAGATAAATAGTACATTACTAATTTTGGATAAGGTACACCTTCAATAATTTCAGCTAAAGAATCAAAATTATACTTAAGTTGCTATTAAAATTCAACGATTGAAGAGTTACCTCTTCTAGTAGAATGATGTTGAGATGGCAACATAGATTTTTCTAGCAAGGAACTATTCAGTAAAATTCTTAGTTAGATGTAGCCATTTATCTTTAGCAGTTTTCTTCCCAAGTAATTTAGTTGCTATTGATGGAAGAATTGTAGCATATATACAAGATCCTACAAAATAATTCATCTAGCTAGCTAGATATAGTCTAATTAAGCAAGATTAGTTGTTTGGATATTGTTTACGACTTCCAAAGGTGTTTCATGAGGTATTGAGCCACCAACAAAACCAAAAGATTAGTACTAATCAAAAATCAAACAGATTTAATTTTCCAAACAAGAAAATTATAAGCCTTTAACTTCGCAAAAGCGAAAGTTGAGATTATCATAAAAGGGAATTGACTAAAACGAGTTTGAAACCTAAAGGAATACATGTTGTTTTTATTGTTGTTCCGGTGAAGATTATAGGTTTTATGTGTGATTTTGTTGATTCTTTATAGAATTTGGTGATTGCAATGGAGAAAAATGTATATTGTTGTGAAGAGGTTATTGGTTATTTTGATCATTTGAGTTTGTAGTATCGGAATGTAAATAATTTTATGATGTTCTCACGATTAATGGTGGTTTTGATTTGCAGGTTTTGGATCGAAGGAAAGATGATATTTTCATTTGGTATCTGATGCCATATAAGAAATATAATTCTTTTGTAGGATAAGTTCGAGTAGAACTAATAGTTGTCTTTGTATAGATAAACAACTCAGACCTTAATTAACAATTCGACGAATTTTTACAGTATTATTTGTGAACTGGTTCTTCACGTATAATACCGTCGTCCATTTGCAATCCCAGTCTGAAAACACGTTTTATAAAATTAAAAGAATTAAACACGAGTTTTTCGCATTTTTAAACATCTTCGCATTACAATTTGTTGTGGGTCCAGCTAATTGACAACTCACTTTTAAAACAAAACCTGAAATTAACCTGACTTTTATTTACTCAGTGGGGACAGTAATTTTCAATATTTTTATGTAGTGTATTTATTTTTTATTTATGCAATGATACTAATATGTTTCCTTTTTTGCATGTATGTTTAATTCCTAAGCATGGACGACTTTACAACAATAACTATTGAAGTTTATGGACATAGAAACTACTTTATACACCTGTAAAATATATTTCTCTTAATACGAAAGGAAATTTATTAAGATTAAGAAGAAGATATGTCTTATTGAATATAATCATCTAGTTATTCTGGCAGTGGATTAATCCATTATGCATTACAAGATAATCCTACAGAATGCTTGGCTATAACATGAATCGCATTATTAACTTCTCTTTAAGTGAAAAAACATTTCCAAGCATCAAATTTTTTTATAATCAAGTGAATACTGTCTCCTATTAGATTGTTGTGGATCCAATGAACTGTTCTTATTACCGTAGACATCAAGCACCACATTTTTCCAATCTCTTAAAGTGTACACACCTAAGACCCATTTTCTTGCTCACTTGACTGCTTCAAACATGGAAAATGCCTCCGCCTGTTCCGGATTTACGTTTTGCTAGGGATGCATTTAGTTTCATGGCATTCTCCTGCAAATTCACGGCATATTAGTCCAATACATGTTCAGTCAAATATTTTAAAATAAGCAGCATTAAAATTAATTTTACCATCCTCAAGACTTGGTCTGGTCCAACTTGGAATGCAATGATCTATGTCATCCTTTAAACTTGGATATGCCATTACATTAGTTAACCGCTCATGATAGTAAACATTGTTCTTTCTTTCTATATCATTTTCTTTTATCTGCACATTTTCAAAGATTAATGAATATCGGGCTTTCTAGATAAACCATAACCATATAACAACTTTTCATGGTCAATAGTGTTTTCATTAACATTATTTCCTGTATCTAGGAAATTAGCAATTAGCCACTCAGAAATGACCATACCGTTTATTCTGAGAGCTGTATCATTATCAATGGAACTCTAAATACTTCTAGTAATATGACAATCAAATAAAAAATGTTCCATGGTTTCAGGAGCACTAGAACATAAAAAAAAATTACTATATAATTTGGTATAAATCTAACAATTATGTCCCTAGTTGGTAAGCAATTTTGGATACGTTTTTAGGTAAAATCTTATTTTTTTCACAATTTTTTCCAATTCAGATTGATACTGGAGCTTTGTAAGCAGACTTCATATTAAGTTTATATTATAAGTGTGCTTCTATCTGAGCCTGTCAGAACCATAACATGAAATTTTTATCCTGACAATATTAGCAACAATGTTAGTGTCAAACATAGCATATAAAATATCCATGTTCCATTGCTTATTATCTTGATTAATTAATTGGCTCACCTTTTGCGTATTTGCTGAAGCAAGACTATTATTAATATTTCATCTAAGTTAGGTATCCATTTATCTTTCCACACAGGAACATTAGTGCTATTCCTCATTTCCCAACAAGTATTGTTACTAACAATTTTTAAGCCTTGAGTAATCCTTTTTCACACCCAAGATCCAGAAGTTTTATTACTAGAGTGAAGAGGGATATTGTTGGGGAATTACTTTCTTTTAGGTAGATGAACCCAAAGAATATTTGGAGAAGTTATCATTCTCCAAGTCAGCTTAGTTAAAAAGGCTTTATTGAGAATGGCAATATATTTTATGCCCATACCTCCAACATCCTTATATTGAGCAACAACTTTCCATTTCCTAAAAATAACCCTTTCCCATCTTGATGTTTATTCCACCAGAACCTCATTTGTATATAGTCAATCTTGTCAGTCATTTCTTTCTTCTTCATAGGGAACACTTCCATCTGATGAGTGGCTAATGATCCTAAAACAGACTGAGTAAGAATAAATCTCTCAACTTGATTCAAAAACATGGACTACCAATTTCCTAACCTTCCCTGGAAGTTATCAATCAGAAATGTAAATAAAAACATTTTTTAATTACAACAACCGAGGAACCCATAAGTACTTGTCAATTAAAGACATTTTCTTAATCTACAAGATATTAACTATCTCATTTTTCATATTATTAGGTATCTTAGTACTAAAAGCCATGTCAGACTTGTCAAAGTTGACAGATTGTCCAGAATATAGGCTAAATTGTTATATTATAGTTCTACATTTCCTAACATCCCTAGTATTAGATTTTATTAACAACAAGCAATCATAAAAAAGGGATACATTAGGAGAATTTTTAATGGCTTTCGTACCTTGTATTTCATTTTTTTTCTCAGCAGAAATGAAATCCTTGAGAAAGAGTCCAAGCAAAAAATAAATAAGTAGGGGGACAAGGGATCCCCCTACTTTGTTCTTTTCTAAGGAGAGTACACTTGACCTGGAAAGCCAATAAGCATGATTGAAGCAGTTACATTAGACAAGAAGTGTTTAATCATGGAGCACCAATCCTTGCAAAATCTTAAAGTTTTCAAAGCGGCAAGTAAAAAAACTTTATTTTATCATATCAAAAGCTTTATACATGTCAAGTTTAATATGCCATCCAACCTTTCTCGGACCTACATTTCTTCATGAAGTCAATAAGCTCATGAGCGATAACTATGTTGTATGTAATAAGGCTCCACAATAGAAATGCATATTGGAATGGGGTGATGATCTTGTCTAACAAATATATCAATTTAGTAGCAAGAAGTTTAAATATTATCTTATAAGCAACACTGCACAAATTAATTGGCCTAAAGTTTACAACAGACTTAGGATTATTAACCTTAGGTATAAGACTAGTGAAGTTGTAATTCAACTGTTTAAACATGTGTTTACTACTGAAAAAATATTAAACCATACTTATAATGTTTATTCCTATTATATCCCATATTTCATGGTATGAAAAGCATCTGGTCTGGATGTGGTCCATGGTTGCATATTAAAGACTATATTATTTATCTTTTCATGACCAGGAATCCTAATAAGCAAGGTGTTGTCATCATCAGTAATACAAGGCATAATATGGTCCATATATGAAGTATGATTATTAGGCATAGTTGTTCTACTATTTTTTATAATTGACTTCGAATTGTTGGTAATATCATTCGGGTTGTCAATGGGTACTCGATTACCCAGATCCGGGTGCATCGGGTTCGGGTCCCAAGTTTGGACCCATCAGAAATAACGATATCTGACGGGTAGAATCGTTAGGAACCGGTAAACTTTCGGGTCCTAACGGGTATTACCCGTCGGATACCCGAATATTTATCATTTATTTATTAATTTTACATTTTCTTAGATTTAATCTTTAATTATAATATTTACATATATATAATAATAACTTTATATGAAAAATTATTATATTCAAGCCAACATAAAAAATCTAAAAATATTAGCAAAAAATATATTTGATTTAGAAGAGCCATTAAATACCCGGACCCGACGTATATTTAGGTTTTTAATCGGGTCTAGTTCCGGGTTCACTAAATTAGGATCCGGACCCGCCTTTTGTAATCGTGTCTGGTTCCGGGTCCATTGGTACTCGGGAGGAACCAGACCCGTTGACATCCCTAAATATCATCCCTCTCAGTAAGCCTAATTTTTATCTCATTCTGCAAGGTATCTATTTGGGTTTTCCTTCTCCTGAAATTGGTTATTGTTGTGAAAATAAGTTGTGTTTCTTTTTCCAAACTTAAAAGCTTCTTCTTATACTTTTTGTCTCAAGAGGTCCTCTCAAAAATCATACTTGTATTTCAACTTGCTTGAATATTCACAAAACTCACAGAACTAACAAAATGATTATAAGCAATTAAATTATGCATTTGAGTTTCTAATTTGGCAATCTGAGTATTTATATTTCCAAAGTGAGTGTAGTATACTTCCTAAGATCATGTTTAGTAGCATAAAGAGTTTTGGTGAATCTATAAGCTAGAAATGCAACAAAATTGTTATGCTAGTCATTAGCAGTAAGTTCTTTACAAGAGGCATCTTTATTCCAGGTCTTATTGAACCTAAAACGTTTTTGAGTTTTATAATCATTATAGCAGTAGAAATGAGAATTTTACAATGATCACTATCCATAGGGATGAGATGATAAACAGGGATAATTTTGTTTCCAAGTTATGTTAGTAACACATGTTTCCAATGTCTCTAAAATAAGGTCTTGTCCCTGCCTTCTGTTTGCCCAGTTATATGGATTCCCTGTATATGGCATGATATGCAAACCAACATTATTAAGCATAAAAATAACATTCTCAAGATTATTTTGGGTCATTAAGTTTCCTCCATCCTTTTCATCCAGACTAATTATAAAATTCAGGTCTCCAATAATTTCCCATGTTAATCTATAATTAGCAACTAGGTCTCCAAAATAATTCTATTGAGTTTTGTCTAATGTAATTGTCCATAACACCATAAACAAAATAAAACATAAAAAAATTATTTATAATTGTTATCAATGATATTTAAGTCAATGCCATCCTTCCATAATAAGAACAACCCACCAGAAAAACCAACATGATCATAATAGAAAAACTAGGACACTTCAGAGGAGCCACATAAGTTTTTATTGGATTCACGATACTTTTTGTCACTAGAGAAATATTATGTATGGGTTCTGAGATCTTATCAACTATCTAAGGTACAATATAATATGTTTGTTACTAAATCCACATACATTTCAAGATAAATTTTGTATTTTGATAAATTTATAATAAGTATAATGATGGAAATCAAAAGAGATTTTAAAACAACCAAGACCATTGCAAATGTTTAAAATAAGTATTTTGAAAAGAACAATAGTGAGAATAAAGTATAGAAATTACCTTGAACTTCCCAGTTGTGCTACTGATATGAGATTCCCATGTTGTAGCATGAATGTTGCTTGTTTCTCTGTTTGGTTTCCATTGTACTTTAAGATTGGATGGTATGGTATTGTCTAGTAGTATGGATTTGATGTTTGGTGTTTCACTGCCTCTTCCCCGACCTTTCAATGCCATCATTATCTTCATCGTTAAAGCTTCGATTGTCTCTTAAAACTGTAATGTCATCCTTAGGTGGAACAAAAGGAGTAGGTCTCATAAACTTTCTAGGATTTTGGCTAGTAGCTTGAGCAATTTCCTTTGTCTGAATGATCTCACTCCTTTTAACATTTCCCACCTAACCAAAATTATGAGGTTTTTTGTGTGCTACTTACATAAATTCAACAATAGCTTTACAAGCCTCATTTGAGTGATTTATAATATAACAATCATGAAAAATATTATGTGGTTGTTTTTCATAAAAATACATAATTAATCTTGTTATCTCTACTTCTGTGATATCAATAACCCCTTTCCTCAGTGGATTATTTAGATTGATTTGGACACGGACTTTCAGATGATCCCCAACAACTAGAATTTTATTTAGTGGATCAATTGCCTGCACTTCGCCCATTAGTTTCCCCATCTCTTGTACAACATTGACATTCATTTACTTAGGAAGTAATGCCTTTAGTTGAATCCAGAACATATGGTGGTGCCAATCTAGTTCCTTGTAAACAGTAAATGGATTGTAATCATGTAGAACCAACAAATTTCCTTCTACATACCCAAGTCTTGCATCAAGTACTTTGTTGAGTGTTACCCAATCTTTGAACTTAAAAACATGATATTTGGATAAATTTTAAAAACTTGAACATCCCCAGCAGAAATAAAGGCCCAAGTTATTTTGACGTGCTTCTCAACAACTTTATGTCCCATTTTTCCTTCAATAATGATCCTACCAATTAAACAAATCTCTCATTATCATTCACCCTCCAGTTCAGTTTCCTCCAATTAATGAATAATACCTTCAGAGTTTGCTTCCAACTATAATGTGGCATTTCTAAACTTTGCAACTAGATCCATAATCATATTTTACTGCTTTCTTCCATGATGAACATATTATCTCTACAACAATTTAGCGATATAATGGTTTTATTCCACCTATTGATGTCCCTAAAAAGAGGTTGATAAGGGTTTTAAAATTTTTCCATCTTAAGGATCAGAGTTACAGAGAGATTTAGGGATGAATATATTCAATGGAATATGAAACAAGATAACTTAAATTTGACCATAAAAATAGAAGAGGAAAAATATTTTTAGTTTGTAACGGAATTTATGGAAAGAGTGTGTGGGGGCCACATGAGTTAATTCAGAATTTTGATTTTTTTCAGGTTTCACTCGGGTTCCACCGATCCCAAATACTTATAATCCTTGTAACAATGGGCTTTCACAGAGGATACATATGCTTCAACAAGTTTTTTCACAAAAGCAGCAAACACGCTATTGGAGAATACTCAATTTGTAAAAACATTAGAGAGAAGAACTGATAAGTGCATAATTTACATATTTTGAGTATCATTTTCTTACGCTTATCTGCTAAATTTCATGTGAATTACCTTGTATTATTATTACTTTTGTATATTATGTCTGTTATAGGTTACATCTCTAAAAAGAAGTGAAAATGGAGTGCGTTAAAGGGAGAATTTCTAAAGAGACGGTGGTACTCAGTCATATTCAAAATTTATACCCTCCATGCCGGAAAGAACGAATAGACCGAAGCTTTGAATCTGTCGAGTTGTGATGTTGATCATGATGATCACGATGAAGCTTTATATGGGTTTTTTGTGATGTTGATGGATTAATGGAAGCAATAATGGCAGTGGAGCTTTGGGTTGTTGTTGTGCAGTTGGTGATGGAGTTGTTGGAAGAGATGGAGTTTATGGTTGTATCTGATGATCGAGAAGAATAAATCTGGATTCGAGTTGATGAAATCAAATGATGGTTGTAGCTGTGGATTGTTAGAGATCGAGAGGTGGTGACTGTGATGGTTTCTTCCATTGGCAGTGAACTCGAGTTAAATGGCTCAAGAGAAGTGATATTGCTGATGATCATTGGTAATGGCGGCAGTGAAGTGAAGTGATGATGGGACGATGTGATGGTCTATACAGTTGATTGAAGCGACAATTGATGTTGGTGGTATTTTTGGCAGAGGCGCCATTAATGGCAGTTCATTATGGTTTTGGAAGTAATGGAGAAGACCGAGTATGGTTGTTAGTTTAATGGGTTCGAGTTAGATGATTGAGCAGTCGAAGAGGGCTATATGGCTCGGAAGAATTATGAGACCGAGTTTTGTAAGAAACTCAGAAGAAATTTTATTTCTCAGCAGCGAGAGTTAGCCAAGACCCATCGAGAATCTGTGAAAGAAAAAAACTCAAAAGTCAGAGAGAAGTTGTTTTCTCGATGGCTTGTGCCATCGAGAATCTGGGCGTCAAAATAAGATGAAAATGGGCTGTGTTGTTCCATCCTTTGCGAGCCCATTAACTCTTTTATGATTCTTTTACACGTCCAACACTTGGACTAGACATATTTTAGGCATATTTTGGTATTTCAGGAAACATATTTCTACCGGGACTCGAGCATGGGAACTTCTACACTTCGGTACCTATATAAAAACACTTTTGAGACTTTTATTTTTAACTTTTGAGACCTAGATTTTACATAGAGAAGGGAGAAGAGAAATTAATTCTGTTTTCTAGGGTTTACCCCTTTTGGGAGAAACCAAGTTATTTCTTCTTTTTTCTTGTATCATGATTAGGTAATTTTGTTTTATTGGTTAGGGATGTAATCCTAAATCCTAGACACGTAAATCAATCTGGCTGGTTGGTTTTAATGTTAATGATATCTTTTATCTATTTTGTTCTACTATTTATATTGTTATTCAAGATTTAAGACTTGTTCGTTTAAGTTGCAAATTGAATGTGCATGTATTCATATCTAAAGCTAGACTAGTGTTTGAGATCCGGAATTTTCGAAGAACCCTAATCACAAGTAGCATAACATAGTTGTTAACGACGGAATGTTGCCATGCGATTATATGTAGAAGTTAAACCTAGGTTAAATCCGTGTGGCTCTTGCGCCGGGTTGCTTAGAATAACCTCAACTCACGAAGACCATTGCTTTCATTGGGTTAAACTTGAGTGGCTCTTGCGCCAAGTTATTCATTGCGAAGGATTCAAAGAGTGGCTCTTGCGCCTTTGATGATACAAGGAGTTTTGCCGGAGTAGACCTGCGATAGGATGTTCTAGGGTTATTAATACAAGAAGGATTGAACGTTAACTCGAATCGATTGACGAGCTTGTTTGATGATGGAAGATGAAACCTCTAACCAGTATTTCCTCTCCTCTTATAATCTTTATTTACTTTTATTAGTTTTATTTACTTTAGTTTAATTCAATATACATCCCCGTGGTTACATAAGAAGTTGAAAACAACTAACAATTACATAGCTCCTCGTGGGAACGATTCTTACTACTGCTATACTACTTATTAGTATTAGTGGGAAACATTTAAAGTAATTTGTTGCACGTACGATACGCATCGAGAATAAAGTTAGCTAGACATATTCAAAACTATTTTAAAAAAAAATTGAAATAAAATTTTCGAAAAGATAAGCGATAAAAATAAATAACCATTGCTAATAATGAAATCAGACCAAAAATAGATAAAAGAATATAAGAAACATTTCATCAAGATTGAATCGAAACAAGATTAAGAATATAGGAAAAGAAGAAGGAAGATTCAAAAATACTTTTAAGCATTGAGTTGAGTCATTCTCATTGCCCAATTCACTGAGCGATTTTTCTCCTCAACCTCACTCGCATCAAAATCTTGTTCCTACCCATAAAATATATAGTAAATCATATATGTAGTTAATAATTTCAGCTATTATTGAGTAGATTAATGGAATCTATTATTGAGTAAATCATATATGTAGTTAATAATTTCAGCAACTGACAGATTGGCGTTGTAACCTGAGTAGTTGTTGATCCACGTGTAGCTGATGTTGAGAACTTTTCTTTTTTTTTTCTTTTTTTTTTTTTCTGAAGCTTTGAGGACTTGAGATGTTCTAACACTGGTAATTTCTAAGCGGCCTATATTAACATGCCAAATACGGAAACTTAAGCTCGGCTGCACTCCCTGACTCCACCCTCCAGTTACCTACATTTTAGACATGCCAAATGGACCCTCAGTTCAGTTGGGACACACCATAACTGATGACACTTAGAAGTGATATATTGTGTATACTGCATACAAATACATCCGTCAGCTCTTTCATCAACGGGTTAGATGTCGACATGAATAATACAGATTCAGCGGTTCCTATTGCCACGTTATGTACTAAATTGTACTCTGCAGAGGCAAACCATCATATTCCCTTCCCGCCCTAGAAAAGGTAAAGTAAGGACAGGGAAAGAATCAAAGGAATCATCTCTACTTCATCTTTTTTGAAGCTAGGGTTTCATTACGTCAATAATGCCGCCAAAAAAGGTTTATGTCTTTTGATATATGTGAAATGTTATTACTAGGTAGCAGTATTATTTACTCCGTTGGTCTTTGCTTCACTGCTATTACTGCACATCAAATGTTTGTTTATATGCCTCAATCAAACTAGAGATGCATGTTACATGAATTGAGTAATTATCATATATATACTTCTACCACTTTTTTTTCAGTTGATATTTTTGACGCAAAAGGGTTCTACTTGGCGATTCCTGTTCAACTATTTCTACCCACACTAAGATGGATGCGTTCTTGTAATTAGACAACAGTAAAACTACTTCTACCCATACCTAGATGGTAACTAGGTCTAGACAACAGTAATGCTTCTTAGAGTGCTCTTCAGATATCTTTCTCTCTCGAATAGGGTTATATTTAGGAACTAGCTGGCTAAGAGAATTTGAGCCATTTTATTATACCAATGGATTCTTGTGTTAATTTCTTGCATCTGTGATGAAGACCTCTACTTATTCGTCTATCGTAGACCTTCTTTAGTGAAATTTCACATGTTCCTTCTTAATGTGTATTTATTTACCTTGTGGCAATGCTGCCCAACCATTTGTGCATATGTTTCCAATCAACCATTACCTTATCTTCTATTTTACAAGTTTCTATTCTGTTCTTGTGAAATCGTTACATATGTGATGTGAACTTCTCCAAAATTCTGTGTTATGACTTATGATGTGGTTGTGATAATTTTTTTTGTTTTTGATTGTGAAATATGAATTTATGTATCGAATATAATTTCTTCTATTGGTGTTTGTTTGGCTATTGGTAATTGATTGCATGCCTCAATCAAAATCAGAGACACATAACATTCATTCTTGGGAATGTATCAAATATATCTTCAACTTATTTTTATCTATTGGGTTAGTTTTGATACTAAAGGGTTCTACTTGAGGAGTCTAGTTAAATCATTTTTGCTCAAACTAAGATAGGTGCAGTCATGTATCTGGAGAACACAAATGCTTCTTTCGGTGTTCTTCATATCTCGCCCGAGCTTTAATCTTTCCGTAAGCTTTCTTTGAATATGCATAGGAGCGATATATGAACTAGCTAGCTAAGACCATTTGAGCATTTTCAGTATATTGTACATCAGATATGTAGAGTTTCTTTTGTATAATTTCACATGTTCCTTCTTAGAATGACTTTTTTTTTCCGTCAAGTTGTCGGAAACGTAAGAATTTTCCTTCACTTGGAAATTAGAGGTGTAAGATAGCTTGTTATAAGTTCTAGAAATGCAATCCTAGAAGGCCTGCAAATGTTTTCCATCATTCGTGACTCTTTCTTCTATTATGTAGTTTTATGTTTTCTCTTGTGATTTTTTGCAGAAACTAACACGATATGATGCCGCTTATGATCATTTGGGAAGAGGAGGGTTAGGCTTTACGAAGAAGGTCATTCGGACTAAGATTGATTCTCTTTTGAAGGTAAAACCCAATAGTTTTCTCTCCTTTTATTATCTGAATTAAACGAAACCCTTTAGGTTGCAGTATTTTTATTTACAGTAAATAGGAATTATTTGTTGGTTATATTGTAGGTTTATGGAGACGAAGGTTGGGTTTTCATTGAAGATGGTGCATATAAGGTACTCATTGACTGCCTCTTGGAAGAGCAAGAACAATTACTTCTAAAAGGAAAAGAAGTGGAAGAAGAAGATCAGGAAATATTACTTCTAAAAGAAAAAGAAGAAGAAGATCAGCATAAATTATTCTTAAAGGAAAAGGCGGAGGAAGTACAAGAAGATCAAAAGAGCGATGAACAACATAGGGTAAGGTTTATTTCTTTTGATTAACTTCTGTATAATCTGTTGTGTTATTGGAATTTATTGAAAGATTGTGATTTTTCTTTTGATTTATCTTGCATGCCCTTATTTATTTTTTAATCTTTTGTGTTTCTGATTGTCTTTCGCAAGTGTAACTAAATTTTAACCTCAGTTTAAATTTCTTACTTTTCGTGAATTTTTGGCAAATTTTATGAACTTGCTGAACTGCATGAAAGTTCTGTTTGTTATAACAAGGTTCTACATTTGTATAATGCTTGATGTGCAAATGATTCGCCCAAATATTTGATCCCACATTCAGTATTTGTTAATTGTAATGCAATCTTAGGGTGTACATGTATCTTGTCTACTGAAGGAAAGTGGGGATATCAGATGTGTCTGGTGAAAACAGAACTCTAGGGAAGGGATCCCACTTGGCAGCGAATTCCCCTAGTCTTTTAGCACCATGTGACTCGTACTGTTTATTACAGGATCTCAGGATTGAGTTATGTATTAGTTGTCTGCGAGTCCATAACTTAGTAATTCTGTCACCAAAACAGTTATAAGTAGTCTTGTTTGTTTTGGACCGTACATTGTATTTGCAATATATTGTGTTCTGCATGTTTAATTTTATTTGTTAAAAATCCACAACAGAAAATAGTTTTATGATTTTTCCTGTTTCATTTGAGGTTCTTTTCTTCAGTGTTATCAAATGTAATTAGACCCTAAAGCTTATTTTTCCTTTAGAACAGTTTTGTTTAGCTGATAATCTTCTATCCTTGTGTCTATAGAGGAAGATTTCAACCCTAGTTGAAACTGAAAAGAGACTCACAGAGACTGGCAGGTTCTCCTCGATTGCAGAGACTGGCAGGTTCTCCTCGATTGCAGAGACATCAAAAGTCAAAAGTAGAATTACAGAGTTTGGCAGGTTCGCTTCAGTTGCAGAGGCATCTAATACAATTGAGATTTCTGAACCCACTGGAACCGAGATACCTCAACGCCATATCAGGAGGCCGTGCTTTGGTTTCTATGACAGTGACGATGATGGTGAAGATGACTGTGAAGAGAACTATGTGTACTATGAGACAAAGGCTTCGCTTCGTGAACGGATAGACAGAGAGGGGTCGAGAACTTCTAGGAAAGAACGCAAGTCTCGCTGGGATGAGGTGGGTGTGTGAGTTTCTCTCTCACACACACTCACAGTTTTTTTGTAATTAAGCATAGTGTACAGCATAAATAATATGAAAGATGGTGAAGTCTTGCAACTTTTGCTATGTTGCCGGCCTACTGGGAATGTTGTTGTTATATAGGCATATGTTTATGCACTGTATTTTTCTTCTTCTAGATTTCTAATTATTTTACTAATATGTAGTTGAATATTTATCTCTACTTTTTGTCAGAGTAACTCCAATTTCTTACTACGTGTCTTCTGCAGCCTTAAAGTTTATCCCTATTGATATTTCCTTATAGTTAGATCTACTACACACCGTATAACCATGTTGCACAGATAATATCGAGATTCACATTGTCCAAAGTTTGCACACAAAAATTGCTTGCTTAGGCCGGTTCCTATGAACATAAGCAGTTATGGTGTCATTATGGGTATACCTAAATAGCAAACTCAAATTGCAGTTAGATCTACTACACACGGGTATAACCATGTTGCACAGAAAAGATCGAGATTCACATTGCCCAAAGTTTGCACGCCAAAATTGCTTGCTTAGGCCGGTTCCTATGCACATAAGCAGTTATGGTGTCATTATGGGTATACCTAAATAGCAAACTAGTTATAGTGTCGTTATGGGTATACCTAAATAGCAAACTCAATGAGCAAAGTGGCAAATTATCACTTGCCCGTCAAGGTAAAGTCTCTACCGAGCGGTAGAGTCTTGAATGCTCGGTAGATACTTGACCGCGCGATCAATTTTATATCGCCAGCGATTTAGTCTTGGTCGCCCGATGAAATATATGTAGTTCAGTGTTTTATCATCCAACGGTTGTAAATCAATCAACTATATATATTCAATCTCTCGTACAAATCAATTTACACCTTTTCTACATTTGTCATAGTTTCATTTTGAATTATCGTATTTCAAACCGTAATATGGATTCTATTTTAACATGTTTGAGTTATAGAGAACCGATGTTTAGCCGAAAATCAAAGATCCGTTAACCGAAAGATCGTGGATAATGAGCTTCTACAAAGTTATATTTTTGTGGAAAAAATTTCAACAATTGGGACAAGCATAAGATTCTTAAAGCGGACACCGAAATAATGAATGCGCAACAAGTTGAAGAAACCAATGAAATGTATAATAGTTATTGTTAGTTTAATTTAAATGTAACTGTTAGTTATTTTGACTAAAGTGTAATTGTGCGTTTCAAATAAAATGTTTATACCGCTAGCGGCTTAGACTATACCATCTTAATATAACTTCTAATTCAAATTTAATGAAATGTAAAAACTTTTTTGGATTTAAACATTAACTCTAAGATTATTTTTATTAATAAAAAGAGAACAATGATATCAAAGTCTTGAAACTAAATTACATTTATACATTACTGATTTCCTGACCATTAAAGATCCATCTAGTCAGGTTTTCTGGATCAAGAGTAGTGTTCAACAAAGCAGAGATTTCACCCGGTTGGGTTGAGTAGAATCAACAAAATCCTTTCCATAACTTTGAAAAATAACCTGAAGGGGGATAGCAATCTGCAATGGGTGAAATGTTGATGTGGTTGAGACAATTGAGAATACATTGCCGAGTTGCTTTATTGTTGAAGCCACTGCCATGAGTTTATAGTTGAAATATTTCCATGTCAAAGCCTCCATCGGGTGTTAGTTGAGTCTATTGCATTGTATTTGAGATAAAGCGACGACTTATTTGATTCCATGATTTCTCAGCCTTCTTTGACTTCCAGGAGTTGAACCTTCACCGCCAAAAGGAAAAACTCCACCACCAAGAGTGTAACCTGCACCACTATGACCACCTCCATGACCACCTCCATGAGTGGAAAACATGGAGTAAATATCTCAAACATCATGCTATCCCTCAATTGGTTCATCTCTTGCAAGTGGAATGTCTGTAATATTTATACTAGATAATCAAACTCGTTCAACCTGCCCTGATATTGCTCTAGTGTAACTTGTACCCCTCAATATGGATCAATCTAATCGATACCTTGGGAAGTAATTGGAACCGTAATAGTCTCTCCTTGTGATGATATAGTGTGTACAACCCAATAAAATGGTGGCATAGCTCACATGAAGCTCTTTGGCTACTGGGATACGAAAAGACGGCGGGCGTTGACGGTGGAGGTTGGGAATGAATAAAATCATCAATTAGAATCCTATCTAAAGCTGGCATATCCATTCCACCTAAATTATGTGATTGCATAATAATATTAGGCTTGAAAATCTTATTAAACCAATCAAGATAATCAGTGTCATCGTGAGGCACCTGGATCAACTATTCAACTTCATAACACCGACTCAGCTCTAAAATGAATCGGCCAACTTCATACATTCAAAGAAACTAACTATGGATTAATTGAAATCTTAATTATAAATTTATAATCAAACTTTAATTATAAATTTATGATTTAACTTTAGTTATATATTCTTTTATCTTAATTATGGCATATTTATATATAGAAATATATACAATCGTAACCTTGATATATACACATATATCCCTAACCATAAGGCACTAGCTTTATATGCATGAAATTTATATATAATTTTAGGGTTTTTTTCTCTGTTATGGTTAAAAGCTGAATAAAGTTTAAATTCTAGAATTTTTAATTTCGTCTAGAAACGATTTAGACCAATAATAATTTAGGAGACAAAATTTTAAATAATAAAAAAATATTATATTCTCTCTTATTAAAAATAAATAAATAAAAAATTATTGGAGGAAATTTAAACTAATAGAAAATTATATAGGTTCGTCCCCTTAACAATGAATAAGTATAATTTTTTTTTCTTAACCCTAATTCTTTCTTAATATCACGTTTTTTCCTTCTGCCTCCCCTCCTCCTTCTCTCTGTTCTCTTTTTTTCTCTTGCCAAGATTGACGGCGGCAGAGCTCACAGTCTGGTGGAAGAAGATGAATGGTATAGATTCAGAAGGTTACAAGAGTGTACAAAGGGAATTGGAAGCTGAGTTTTCTTTGAACTTGGATTTGAATGGGGTTCACAACAGGTTAAGCAAGCTTTCAGTTGAGAAGAAAGAAGAAAATAAGGATGAGTCTTATGTTATGGGTTTCATGACGGCAAGAAAAAAGAGTGATTGTGTATCAAAGGCAGTGAGTGGACAGTTACAGTCGAGAAAAGAGATTTTCCGCTGTTGATAAACAGGGAGGAGATTAAAGAGACATTTGGAAGCTTGGGTTAGAATTTGATGGGATTTTAGAACAAGAAGAGTTGAGCAAGAGAAAGGTAGGTTTTCATCTGATTTGAAGTTCAGAGAAGCCGAGAAAAACAGGTGGAGTATGGGTTTGTGTTTGAAATTGATTCGAAATAGAGAATTAGAAGATTTGTTGTGTTGCAGAGAAGAAGAAAAGAAACGAGTTCAGGAAGAGAGTGGGTTCAATGGCAGTGAACTATGATGAGAAGTTTGGAGAGTTAAATTGGTTAAAGAGTTTGAATTGTATTTGCTGCCATGATTTTGAGCTGTGTATGAAGAGGCTGTGATGGAGGTTTCAACTAATGGTGATGTTATTGAATGATTGAATGATGTGTGTTTGTTTTGATTGTGTGAAAATCTTGCAGGGAAGGAGGTATATGATGGACTGAGAAATCGTCCTCAGTTCATACCTATGTCAACACCAAAACGCACATAATGCGTTTGTTTAAATGCTTAAACCACTTGCTTTTCTCAGCCTTAAACTAAACCAAGATGAACTATTTGGGACGTCCAATCTAAACCCGTGCAAAGCACGGGCGCACCACTGGTTATTCAAAATAATCAGAAGCCATGAATCCCCTCCTAACACTTATATATGGGTTCTCTCAAACCATTAAAATATACCATTTCAACTAGTCAATTATTAGCACTCTATTTATATAAGTTTAAGGATCCCTCTTTAGTCTTCATTTCTTCCGTTACACCTGTATCATTACCTTTGAAACACTTAACATTTACAAGCTATGGTAGCCATAATTGTGTGATTCAACTTGATAAAACACTAACTAAAAAAAACTCAAAACTTCAAATGAACTACCAACTTAGTGATGATTCTACCAACAACAATGACCATTCCAATATCACACACAGTTTGAAGCTAACACAACAATAAAGTGTGAAGACAATCCAAAGGGTATACAAGGATGAATTTATAGACACTTAAGTTCAGCCCATGATGGTATACAATTTATGAACTACCAAATGGTACGAGGCCTCACGTTGAATGGCGGTGAAATCTCTACTTTTCATTGGCCGAGGAAGAGATTTTGGGCATTGGTGATTCTATGGGTATATGGCATTCCATGATTGGTTAAAATGGTGAAGGGTGATGGAAACCCGTTGTGTGAGTGGATGTCCGGATTAAAAATACTTATACTATAGATGTACCAGGTTACCGTAACCTACAATGGGTGATCTTGGAAGTTTTATTATGTTCCAAAAGAAATTAATAGATAACTGACATTCTCTCTAAATTAGTTAGAACCGAAAAGCTAACAAGAAAATGGTTGAAAATTCCTCCAAGTTGTATTAGGTCTCAACTCCGGCTATACATGGAAGGAGTTGTTTATTCGTAATAAAAAAATCTCTTTGTATCAAAAAAAAAAACTCTTCCATTTTCTCTTCACTCTGAGATTCTGCCGCAAATCAATGATTTACTCAAAGCAGATGTACAATCTGAGGTATAATTGTTCTACCTTTTCGAAGCTTTTGTATTTTGATTTTTTTTTTAGTTTTTACTAATCACTTCTCCGATTTGCTTTTTGATTTTTGAATTTTTTATCTCTTCTTATATTCATGACTCAACCTTTTTGGTTTTTTAATTTATTGGTACTATTTTTTTTTGTAGGTTTCTGATTCCTTAAGTGTGGGTAGCTTTCTTAATTAACAATAAGCGAAGCACAGTGATCACTAGGACCCTAGAAAATCTACGTATTCATTGATACCTTTACTGTTTATATTATGTTTTGAGAAAATGGTACCAAATGGTTTTAGGTTTTCAACCAGATTGGCATTCAGTTCCATGGAGACTTTAAACCTACGTCCCTTCAATTTAATAGTCAGGGTTTATCAGACTTCTTTCTGCAGGAAATTAATATTGGAGGATACAAATTTAAAGGAATCAAACCCCAATGCAACAATGCATGATGCAACATAGCAGTTAAGGTGTCAATGGTAAAGGTGAAAGAAACATTAGATGTTTAATGATAGAAATAGTATGTTAATTACTTTTGTGATTTAATGGGTGTAGTTCATGCAGTATTTAAGAAAAGAGTAACCATGCAATCTTTGCGATTGAAGATGAAGCTATGACTGCTGGAAAGCCTATAAATCCGTGAACAACTCAGGGTTCATTGATGGTAGCCTAATTGTTGTGTCAAATGACAATATTCAAAGAACTAATCTTTTTTGATGCTCTAGGAATCTATAAAACATTTATGCTCTAGAATAGTTATGTATTTTTTTTTCTTCCGTCTTATGAATTGCAGAAGGAAGTTTCTGCAACCACATTCGGACAAGCCTCGCTTAAGATTAAGGTTATAGATTGAATGACTGATTTAGGAAAAACCATGTATAGGTGGGTAATAGGTTAACACCAGTATATTGTTAAAATTTTCCATAAATGGTTTGACCCTTTAAGAGATTGGGTAAATCTGTTATGCTCATTTTCCGTATATCCTTACCAGACCTCAGTATGTGTCTCATAAAACTCCCTGCATAATTTGAATATTACCCTTCTTATTATTCAGCTCACGATGTTCACTTTATTTTCTTCTTAGTATTATGTGCAAGCATTCATTTAGACTAGGTGAACCTAATGGTTTAATATTAAGTGATTTTGAATTGAAACATCTTTGGAACTTGATCAAACTTTTCAAGTAAGTAATACTCCACTCATCTGTCTTTTTAATGCTCATCTTTTTACATACCTTGAGATGGACCTTTTATACCCTAAGATGCACGAGGATAATGGTAGAAGAGATGATCCAACATCTACATTATACGCTTTAGACTAATATGTGCACTCACATTTCTTTTCTGTTTTAGGTTAAATTCATAGGGTCAAGAAAGATAAAATTCCATTTCACCTCTTGAAACCCTAGCAACTACCACTGAAACTCAATAGAAGGCTACTACATCAGCATGCACACATGTTAATGAAATAATACTTTCATCCACATCCATAGGATCAATATCAATACACCATTGGTATGATCTTGAAATAGGTGTACATAAACACTAATCTTGAAATATGTTTGTGTATGTGTTTTAATAAGTTATTAATACATTTATTTTGTTATCTCATTGAATCTTATGGATATCTAAACTTTGATGCAGGACCTGAAGCTCCAATCATGTTCGATTGTGTAAGAATACTAACGTGCATTGTACCATTTGAATTCAAGCAAATGAATAGACATCAAAATCATAGTGGAATTTGATTAATAACCATGGCAAAGAACGAATGAAGTATGACTGGCCAAATTCAAATTATAATCATAGTACAACAAAGTAATATTTTCCACTCAATTAATGGTTTATTGACATCACAAGTTTCTGAAAGAACTCGCGTTATGTATGGTGGCAGATGATTCTTCCAATTCTTGTTGAAGATATTAAGCGATAGGTCAAAATATTTTGAGCACCCACAGGTTATAAGAATGTAGTTCAATTTCATAACGCGTTTGAGGATGATTCTTATATGTACATTGTTATGGAGTAAGAATCCATTCTTTTTTTCCCTTTCCCCTTCAAATCCTGGTTTCTAGATCTCTAAGTTGCTATATTTTTTCCTTTGATTTTAAAGTTATTCTATTATTCTTATATCAGGTTATGTGAGAGTGGTGAATTACTGGACCATATATTATCTCAGTAAGATGTCTCAACCGTTTTCTTTGCCACTATTCAAATTGTATAAGTGACACTCAGCTGCAGCTTTAAAGTGACACTCAGCTGCAACTTATACACCTTGACTTATACTCAGGATTACAACCGTATATTATTTTTCAATTTTTTCACATTGACTTCTTTCATAGCTATACTTAGGATTTCTTATTATGCACTTATTGTCCCGTGTAGGCTTTGGCAAGAACATTTGATGACGACGAGATGGCTAATCTTAAGGATCAATTTGATGTAAAAATGGGGATAAAAATGGGTCCATTAGTCTTGAGGAAACGAAAGAGGTATGTTTCCATTCACATCATTGTGGTGTTTACGTAGAATTCAAAATGATAAACACATATATCGATTATCGTTTGGTTTGATTATACGAACCTTGGTAGTATAGAGGCATGAAAAAATAAATAATGTTGGTGAATTTAGATTTTGGAATTTTTTAGTTTCTCATATATCCTTATTTCTTTTAGTTTCTGCATACAGACCCTACCTAAACATCTTCCTTGGAAAATAAAGGAGACGCATGTTATCGACACATTAGATCTTCTTCATGTATCATAACTGACTGGAGCTTCTTAATGTATCATAACTTATTAGAGCTTCTTCGTGTCTCATTCACATATCTTTAGCATTAAGATTTAAAAATTAATTTCTAGAATAAATTGGAGACCAACAACCACACTTGATAGTCCTGTAAAACCGGTTGGAGTACTTAGTGGTACTCTGTCCGAACTCCAAGCATGCAAGAAATAGAAAAGTGCATGCTTATATGGGTGGTGTTTTCTATTGGTCATACAAAACTAAGGTATGTATGTCCCTATTATCTGACTAGAGCGTATTTGATACGAGGTAAGTTAAAAGTTCCTAAAACTAACTAGAATTTGTTGTTCGCTTAATATGTTATTAACTTGAGTTTCAAAATACTGAAATATAAAAAAAGTAGTACCTCACCCACCTATTTTATTTATAATGCTCAGGGTTATGGTACAAAACGCGAAGTCAATATGATAACGCAAACTGCTTTCGAAATACCTGATCACCGAGTGCTCATATTATTTTAACCAAGAAACTTAGCAATGGATAACTTATAAATATTTAATGTAGATGATGAATTTAGTCTTAACTAGATGTTCTAATGGTAATTATTACATGGATATCTCAAATGTTGTTCATATCTTTGGTTTCTAGGTGGTTTTGTTTCCATTAATAAAATCACCAAACCACCAAACTCTCTTGATTCATTAGAAGGCCTAAAATAGCTGCAGTGCCATCAATCTGACATTATCATAATTATCTTTGTCTGACTTTGGTTCGGAGAACAGTGAATTTTACCAGTTTTCTTGAAATTAAAATTAAACGCTACATCCATTAAGATCCTGTTTACAAAATATAATAATGTAAGGTGATCTTGAGGAAAAGACTTTTCAGCCTTCTTTGACTTTGGTCAAAAGTATGACATGGCACCTATGTGGCAACTATAGGACCACAAATAAAAAACTGCCAAATTTCTGTAAAGTTGGAGATAAAAATTAGTTGTGTTCCTAATAAGCAAAAGAGTTGTATTTAGAAAATGGGATAAAAACATGTCCAACACTCAATATTTCAAGGTTTTCATTTCCTAGCCCACATTGTCTATCTCATGATCATGAATTTTCCGGTCGGTTTACTTCACGAGAAATATAATACACAAAGAATTCTGGCCGGCTTTCTTCAGGTTATCCCATGATATTGCAATTGTAAATGTGTACGTTGTTGGTTACTTTCTTTTTATCTAAATACTAGCTTTAATTGATCTTGAATGTTGTTGTGGTAACATAGGAATTTCAAGATGAATGGTTCGGGAGGTTTCTATGGCAAGAATTTTGGATCAAGTAATTTTTCAATAAGTTGCAAAGGTAATTGGAAATTTCAATTTTGTTTTTGGTCAGACTTCAGTTGTATATTGTGTTTCTGAACTATGCATATCTGTTATTAGAGCTTCACAAAGCAAAAGGTGGCGGAGAAGGGAAAGCGACCTCCCCCGGTAGAAGCCATTGCTGATAAAATGCATGGTGTGACGTCTGTTATTAGAGCTTCTCTGATTTGCTGTGTACTATTCAGTTGACTTGCATTTTAGGATGTTTCCATCTAAAGTATATCGTAAGTGATGCAGTCACCCCAATCCCCATTTAGTTGACTTGTATTTTAAACTATTTTCATCTTTTAGTTTATTTAATACTCCTTCGTTTCTGGAAAACAGTTACTATCATTTTTTCATTTTAGTCTAAAAATAGGTCAATTAAAAAAATGATGGTAACTCTTTTCCTGAAACGAAGGTAGTATTATGTCTAGAGTAGTAAAGTGTGACTTGGATAGTCGAATGACCAAAATGAAAACCAATGTTTGAAATATAATGTTATAATGGCATGAGGCCCATCAGTGTAACAACGGTCATAGAACAAAGAAATGAAAACTGAAAAGACGTAAATAACAGCTTCTAGAACTGAAAATAACCGAAATAACGGTCGTACATGACCATTAACATCCTGGTACATAAACGCTATAACGGTTGTTCTTCAAACATCGGATGCTCTTGCTCCTTATTAAGATTTTAACTTGGTATGCAGACTCAAGATAGATCGCTCCTGGATATTATCCGTAATGCAGCCGATATTTTATCCCACTGTGATATAAATGTTTTTGAGGTAAATTTTTCTGGTAGACCATGTGTTGTTTATGAAGTATTGAATTTCAGTTCCAGTTGGCATGCTACGTAGTTTCTTAAGAAACTACTTTTTGCTTGAGGTTTGATGTCCAAAACATTTCTCACCAATATTTTCTGAAATTATTCGTATCCATGATTCAATGTTTGCCAGATTAAAGGAAATGCCAAAAACTTTGATTCTAGACCACTGTTCCTAATGTTTCTGCATCTCACTTTAGGTCCATTTGGGAGGTCACTAGGAAAAAGATACGGTTGCAATTTGCACGCTGCTTTTGGGGTTCATATAGTGTGCTTTTGCAAAGTAACCTGTCACCACTGGTAATTTCTCCTACAAGTTCTTATTTATTACCGATTTTAGTTTTTTGTAGGCAAGGATTTCTTAATTCGATCCCAACAGAACTTAGGGTTTACATCCTCATCAAATAAAGTTCAAATTCATAAACTTCTAAAATACTAATCATACATATTTGATCAATAATCAATGGGGCATTCAGAGATCCACAGGTAACATACGAAGTAGTTCTTGAGAACCATATTTCCTCTGGGGAGTACAGTACCAGTAGGTCCCTAACAATTATAGTAATTATGTACTTATAATTACATGAATCGGACTTTTCCATCTAACACCTACACCAGCTTCTCTAATAATTAATTTTTCTTATCAATGTTTTGTTGTATTTAGGACAGTCGGAGGATGAATTGGAGCGGGTAATTAGAAGCATTTGAAATGTGTCCTCTGGCCAAATTACAAGGTACGTTGAAGATGTATATCTCTGATTTGCTGTTTCGTACTTAGTTGACTTGCATTTTAGGTTGTTTCCATCTAAAGTATATCGTAAGTGATTCAGTTACCCTAATCTCCATTCAGTTGACTTGCATTTTAAACTATTTCCATCTTTTAGTTTATGTAATATTATGTTAGATTAATGAAATGTGGCTTGGATACCTTATGATGTCGAATGAACGAATCAGGTTGCAGCTCAGTACAATAGTAAGATGGGATATTTGAATCTTCCAACACAAATGGAGAGCTGCAATTGGTACAGTACAATGGGTAATACAATTGAAGTGTTATTATTGAAATTTTTGTTTTGGTTATTTTAACAAGTATTTTAATTGATTTTAAAATCTAGAAACAGATGTTGTTTGGTTGCATTTTTGGCTCTAGCTCTTTTTTTCTTTTTTTGTCATTTAGGTCCACCATATTAAATGGATTTGGATCTATTAGTCTGTAGGTTGAACCATAGATTTTGATCTATTAGTCGACTTCTTAAGGCTGCGTTGAAGCTACAATGTTTTACCCATTAAATATGTGCTTCTCTTCCTTCAATTTTGGATGTTTCTCCAGTAAAAATCATTATAAACAGTTAAATTAACGGTTAGTAATAATATAGTTTCTCCGGTTGTAATCCAATTTTCCTGGTGTTGGAATCTATTATCTATTCTTATCGAGTATGGTTAGTCGGGGTTTGTGGTCTTTAAATTGTTAATGGTCTTTTTTGTGTGTATGTTCACAAAATCATAGTTCTATTTACTGTGTATTATGCAAACCTGCAATGGACTAGGGCCAAGAGAACATGGCTGCTTCGACCATTTTAAACCATTCACTCAGTGCACTGACTCATCTATGTTAAGTTGAACCCACGACCAAATATTTAATGCTGATATATAATATGGTATATAATCTTTTATATATTGAGCTTTAAAGTTGTTTATATTTTGATCTATATGAAAGGAGATAATTAACTTGCACTCCATCTAGTTGGCCCAAAAGAATCATAATTTAACTAAGATAAGAGTATGAGAGTTAGGTTTTAGTAGATTCGCAAAAGTAACGGTGTTATTTTTCTGTAAAGTTTATTATTTTCACATGTTTAATTTTATTTAGAACAAAGTAACATGGTTCAAAGCGGTTCATTAATGAATATGAGTCTGTGGCACAATAATAGTGCGTATGATGCCAAATCAGAAGGCTATGTGTTTGATTCATACAAGATTCAGTCCTCTATGGTAATCGCTTTGTTATTTGCATCACTAACCTAAGTAGTAATGAATATGACTTGATATGGATAACTATATTGTGTGGCGCCAGCTGAAATGGTTCCATGGCTATAGCGTCACATGCATTCATGCCACACCACTTTTATTAACAAATACGATGACAATTCTTTTATAGATGAGGAGGGAAATATTATTTGGCTTTGTGGTGATAGGGTCACTAATCATAAGATATCATAGTTTATTTAATATTTTGCTTAATATTAACTTGGATTTGCTGCTGCTTTATCTATTACTTGGGACTGGAAACAAAAAGGAGTTATATATACAAGTACTGGACCAACTTTTCCTTCGAAAATTACCCAAGATGATATAATCTTGGCAAGCATCGATGATGATGATAAAGCCAAAGGAGATTACAGTGGCAAAAAGGGAAGTATTGTTAATCAATCAACTAAATTTCTATAAAAAAATACACTTGAAAGTACTTATAATCACTGTAATCAATATTGTTGTGTAAATATCGTTCTCAAACAGTTATTGTTACGGTAGAAATGTGGTTTGTATTATAAGATTTCCAACCCCGAAGTCCATTCAATTATTGCCTCGATAATGAGAATGAGGTTACATAATTGTAGTAACCATAACCTTCTTCATAGTGCAGATTAGCGTAGAATATCTCTTAAAGTAAGGAACTCAAGAAAGGTCTCACACTGGTCGTAAGAACATGTTTGAAATATAAAAACTATTTTATATTAATATCGTGTATTTTATATTGTTAACGTGTTTAAAATTTGAAGACTATTTTCTATCAATATTGTGTATTGGAGTTTCAAGCATCATTACTAATGTTGGCAATGTCATGAACTACTCACTGATTTCAAAGGTGGGTATAATTTTTCAAAAGTATTTTCTTTAAAAGAATTTCTCATAATCTCCAACACTTTGAACAGTCGTAATTGGTGAATTTGGTTCCAATTGTTAATCTACTAAATGATATAGGTGTTTTCATTAAACACTGCAGTTATTAATGGAGACCCCGTCTGGGATGGATACGGGAAGAAGCCGCTCCTCACCAAATGAGGGCATATTCCCATCATACCCTGTGCGTATTACGGATTAAATGCTATTTTACTTTTAAGATTAATTAGTTTTACTCATGTTAACTTAGAATTTTTGGCTATTTAATAAGGTTTACATGTATTAGTTTTTTTTAGTTATATAGATTTTATTTTAATTATTAATTATTGGATACGAATTTTATAATAGTTTATCGAAACTCTCAAAAGGATGGATCCGGGGTGAAGTCCCGCTTTAACGGATATAAGAAAAAAGTTTAAACCATTTGCATCAGACCCAAGCTAAACAATGTAAACTAAAGATGCGAAAATCTACCTGATTTTGGTGCTAAAATAATCTAAAAGACTACATAATAAGAACCTACCATATACCCTACCCGGTATATAACACGGGCACTAGTCTAATATCATTGTAAAATCTTAGTAATACACTTAAGTTAATGATCACCGTCTTCCTCTAATTCTTGCATAAGTAGCACTACTTATATAATTAACAAGAATTTATCGTAATCCGCATCTATTTCATAATATCAAGATTCTGTAAATTAATATCAGCATCATATGTAACAAAGTTAAGTCATGCTATAAATTTACCATATCTTTTATTTTATAATCTTGCTAAATCAAACACTTAATTTAAAGCCAAATCTTACCAAAACTAATTATAATAAGGATATTTAAAATTAAAGGTAGAAGCAACTATATACCTTAATCTATGGAAATCATCACTAATTCACCAATTTCATCACCATCGTCGTATAGTTTATGTTTCCTAAATTCTAGTGAAACTCTTCATATTATTCAGTATGAAAAAAAAATCCAAAAATAAACTTCAAGATCTGTTTTTACAAAGAGTAAAGGATAAAGACTAAAAACAAAAACTGATAAAATTCACTTGTTAACAACAGTCAGAGGAAAGACCACATATAGTTGGCAATCCACACATGCCACCTGCACAAGCACAACTTACAATTACTACCATCCCTCAAGCTCATGAGGCTTCATCACCTTGAGCTTGGACTTCAATAGATTAAATGTTGGAACATGTAAAACTTTGGTAAATATATCCACCACTTGATCTAATGTAGAAATATAGAAAACCTTCAACTGATAAGACTGCACGAGCTCACGAACAAAGTAAAAATCAATCACATCGTGTTTTATACGAATGTGCATAATAGGATTGGAAGCGAGAGATATAGAACTAATGTTGTCACAACCAATAGTAGGAACAACATGAAGAAATAAATGAAGATCCTTTAATAGGTTGCATACCCAAACCATTTCCGCAGCAGTTTGAGAAAAACTCATGTATTCCGCTTCAGTAGATGAGCGTGCAACAGTGGACTGCATCATTGATGACCAAATGACAGGATTAGGTCCAAAGAAAATATAAAATCCACTCGTGGACCTTCTGTCAGTGGGATTTCCATCCCAGTCGGCATTGGAAAACCCTTGCAGAGCTAACATGCCTTTTGTAAATAGAATTCCATGACCTATGGCCCTCTTAATATATCGTAGGGTACGCTTAGAAGCAATAAAATAATTTTTAGTTAGTTTATACATGTGTTGACATACCTGGTTGACTGTATAGCAGATCTCAGGGCGTGTCCAAGTTAAGTAATGCAAGCATCCAAGCAGAGATCGATACTATGATGCATTATCTAGATAGGCAGTATCACTAGGAGCAAGCTTAAATGTAGCACAAGCAGGAGAAGAACATGGCTTAGTGCCCACCATGTTTATTCTCTTGAGAAGATCCAATACATACTTGGATTGAGAAAGGAATAAATTTACAGAGTTCCTCTTCACCTCCAAGCCCAAAAAAGAATGCAAAGGACTTAAATTCTTCACATGGAAAGAAGCACCCACTTGTTGAATAAGAGAATTAATAAACACAAAATCATTTCCAGTTAGGAGTATATCGTCTACATAAACTAAGTAATTAACCATCCTTTTCCCATCTTTCAAAACAAACAAAGAGGTGTCGGAAACCGTAGCTTTAAACTTCATGAAAAAAGAGCCTCAGCTAACTTCTCATACCAAGCCCTGTGAGCCTATTTTAGGCCATAAAGAGACTTGTTTAGACAACAGACATAGTCGGGATTATCATTATCCTCAAATCCGGGAGGTTGCTGGATATAAACTGCCTCCTTTAAGTTACCATGGAGTAAGGCATTACTCATATCAAGCTGAGTAATGATCCACTCAAACTGCACAACAAGATATAACACCATCCTGATAATGGTGGGCTTAGCAACAGCTGAAAGTTTCAGAGAAATCAAGACCAGGCTGCTGATGGAACACCTTGGCCACCAATCTATCCTATACCTTTCAATAGATCCATCTTCCTTGTTGTTTTAGGGTGAAAACAAATATACTGCAAAAGAGTACTTTCAAGTAGGTTCGAGAGATCAAGCTCGAACAGGTCGAGCCTAAACCAAGAAATGGTCGTTCGCATCCTGCTTCAATCACAAATGTGGAGAAGATTGGGTAGGTCTTAGGAGAGGGAAGCAAAGAAGGTTGAGAAATATCAGTGTGATAAGTAATTACAGTGTGTGAAGAAGAAAGAATTATCTCTGAGATGAATCGCTAATTCTGTATATCTTAGTTTTTTCTGTCTTGTGACCTTATTTTGAATAGATGAAAACCATATATTTATAGTTCAAAGGAGACATACTGATTTCTCTTAAGTGGTGGAACTCACAGAAGAAGTGGAGGAGTAATGATTATAGAGATATTAGTGCAGTCATGTCCGAAAAGCAAGGAAGACATGTATGATAACTACTTCCCATTCTCTCAACTGTCTTGTAACTGTCTCACTACTTGTTACCTTCTTATTCGTGGATGTGTTGCCACAACGCATGATTGTCGTAGATCGCCATACCAATACCCCAAAAAGAATCCCCCCATGTGTTGTATTTGATATCTCGTGGAAATAATGAAGTCATGGAGTACCACTTTTAATTAGGTCAAGTTAAGTCAAGTCAATCACTTGCTAAGTAAGTGGGGCAAGTTGTGCAACTTACTGAATTGATAATTAGACTGATCAGTGTCAAGTATGGTAAGTTTGGTAGTCATATACTAACTTTAACATATCATAACTAAACATTAGCTTAGGAGTGACTTGCCATAAGTCTGAAAGACATTTGAGGCCAATATTGTAGAGAGCTTCTCAAGAAAGAAGGCCTATTAGAAAACTATATAAGGTTATAGTTGGCATAGGTCAGTACTGAAAGGAATAAAGTATTTCCAAGAGGAGCAGCTAGCACTAGCTTCTTAGCGCAAATGATAATGTGCTAGCGCCAATGCGCTTGTGGCCAAGGGCGCGTGCATGATAAATGCTTAATTCACATGTTTCTAGTGTCAAATCCATACTTGTTTTATCTATAATTCTTGCAAATTAATTTTTATTACTCTTTTTTTCTATCTTATGTGTCATATGAGGTGAATCATCCAAAAAGGAGTTACAAAGTGCTAGAATGAGCAAGAAAATAAAGAATTACAAGTGAAGACGGGACAAAGACCAAGTTCAACTCATTCATATCCTGAGTTTATTATCACCATCTTGAACAGAATTGAAATAGGAAGCCAATGCAAAAAGAATGAGGTCATTCCGACATCGGACGAAGAAGTTATGAGCAAAACAAGATAATATTGAAAATTTTGGACAGACCGCAGAGGTTTGCAAACCGGACCAGTCTAAATTTTGTAAATTTGCACGCGTTTTGGACTTCTAAACAAGAAAAACACTATCCCAGAAGGATTCTAAACCCTAGAAAGAGAGGATACTTGATACTCAAACATTGAAGGCTATAAAAGAAGACTTCTAAGGCTCAAATAAGACATCCTTGGAAGGAATCTCTACAACCTCTTACCTCTCATACTGCAATTTCTACATCAAAAACCTAGGGTTTCCCCTTTAAGGGGAAACCACCATTCTTCTTCATCTTCTTCTTCCTTGTAATATGAGTAGCTAATTATTTTCTTGATTAAGGATGAATTCGATCTTTTAGACATGAAGTTTTACTAGTAATACAAGTTTATTTGGAGTTTTAATCATTATCGTTTGTTTTCATTAAATCTAGAGTTTATGATTGATTTCTAGATTCTTCAAGTGTACAATTCGATTATTCTATTGATCATTCTAATGCTAGTAGAGAGTTGAGCGATAATTAATTGTCAATCATCTCCTCCACAAGTAGGGAAAGTGAGACCTTGCAGAAAGATTTTATGGAGAAATCGTGTGTGAAGACAACACTAGCAAGTGAACCGAGCGTACTGAGTCTAACTACTAGGATCAAACCTAAATTCACAAATCTTAAAGCGTTCGATCGAGTTACACCATGTAAGTGTACTTTAAGGCGGTTCAGTTGGATAGAATCCGGTGACTAAGCGTACATGTCATCTGGTGATATAAGGATTTTTGGGGATAGCTAAGCGTACCTGCTATTCTACGGTTGGTGATGAAATGATTCTGACGAAAGATAGATAAGTATACTAGTTCATTCAACGTTTGGTAACATCGAATGACTCCTTAATCATATTTCCTTCTTATTATTTTCCTTACTTTTATTTTTAGTTAATTTCATCCTTTTTAGTATTTATTATAGTTTTCTAATTTAAATAACCTATCAATTACACATCTCTCTGTGGGAACGATCCTTACTACTGCTATATTACTAGTTAATTAGTGGAAAATATCTTGAGTAGTTTATTGTACTTACGACACACATCAAATTTTGGCGCCGCTGACGGGGAGAAGTGGTTAATTGATTTGTTATTTGTTTTAGCTTGTTTTAGTAGTTTATATATTCTTTATGTTTTTCTTTAGTGTTTTTAGATTTTTAGTTTTCGTGGTGTTAACAACTAGTTGAAGGTGTTATCCGCTTGTCAAAAGCGAGAGGTAAATTCTGAAAACAAGTTATAAGTATCACTATTATTTTTATTTATTTATTTAGGTTTTAGTTATATTTTTCTTTTTCTTGTGAGTCGCCATGTTTCCTTAGGAAAATAATATATACGGTGCACATGATAATTCATATAATAGTGGTAATCAATATGGTTTTCAATCTTCGTCTTATGAGAATTACCAACCATACCAGGGGTATAACCAAAACCAATCTTTTGGCTATTGTCAAGACCCTATGGAACCTTATGATTATTCTCATACATGCCAACAACCTTATGACGGGTATGTTAGTGAACAATCACAAGGATGGGGGGATAGTTATGTTTCTAATAATTTATCTAGTATCACAGAGTCACTTGAGCCAAATCAGACGCACTCCATAAGCTAATGGAGCAATTTATTCAACAACACGGTGAGCATAGTACAAATCTAGATGATGTGAAACAACAACATCAACAATAATATGATTGGGAAAAGTCAAATCGAGAGATTCAAAGGAATTCAGAGAAATTATACAAACAAATTGCCCAACTCGGTAAAAATAGGGATGGTGAAGAAGTATGGCCTCAAAACCGAAACAATTCTGAAATTCCTAAGAACGATAAAAATTATTATGAGGATGAGGAACCTTTGAAAATTCCTCGCAACGATGATGAAGTTAGACCAACTCCTAATCATTATAATGATCATTCTCCTATTAAAAAAGAGAAGCCTTGGTATAACATAACCATTGTTCTAAGCGGGGTAGTCTACTGAAAATCAGATCAACGTTACAAAGAATATCCGGATTACAATGTGTTTAGCCCAGTTGACTTGCAAGTGATAAACCCGATTATTTCTTTGGAAGAGACTCATGCAGATGATCCTAGAATTTTCACCAATGAACTAGACTTTCTAGGAGATGATTCTGATGATGAGTGCGTTGAGGATATGGAGATTGAGAATGAGAATGGGACCAAATTCATTGGTTTCGTGGAAGACCCAATTGAGCTTGACATGGATTATAATGATGCTAAGATTTCAATCGAAGCAGAGACTAATGAAGTACAGTTAGAAAGTTTGATAGAGGACCATGATTCATATGAGGTAAATAATCTAATACAAGAAATAGAGAAAGGTTTGCCTAATCTTCTTGATAATTCTATTTCTAGTGATCATTCTCCCCTGATTGAAATAGTTTCTCAAAGAGTTGTTAATCCAACTTTTAAGGAGCTACCTAACTTAGGATTGGAGTTGTGTGCTTCTAAAGTTTTAACAGATTATTTTGCTTCTAAGTATCCACCACTTGATGTGTTTGATTCTAGCATTGTGCAGGTTAACCGAGAGGAACCCAAAGAAGTTCCCTTGTTCTATGTTCTTTATACACTTCCAAGTGTAGAAAAGACTAAGCGTGGGGGAAACTTCCACCAAATAACAATTTCATTATTTATATTTTATACTAATCATTTTGTGAAGTTTTTAATAGAAATGCAGATTGTTGTCTGGGTGGATCCCCAGATTTTCAGATTGTTGGTTTACGAGAGGCAACCCATTGGTTTTGTATTTTTATCTTTTGCTTTTAATTTTTAGTTTTTTATATCATATTATGGATTTCACATCTTGATTTTACATGGGAAGAGTCAATTTACATTGAGGACAATGTAAAGTTTAAGTGTAGGGGAGTGATTAAGCATATATAGTTCTTAGTCTTTACTTTTATAGGTATAATTTTTGTACATATTTTTGCATAAACCTCCAACTTATAGAGATTTTAAAGTCACTTAGTATATTTCTAACTACGTTTACATATGGATTTCTTACCGAAATAAATGAATTAGAAGCATTAGAGAACTATATTCGGGTTCTTAGTTATTGAGAGGCTAGAGTATACAGAAAGGGACTTAAACCGCCGGTGGCGAATTATGGAAGAAAGATTACAGTATTTGAGAAGTTGATCATTCAATACCCATGAGTGAGGAAGCAAACCTTCAATTTTCCGTTTTGAGTGTTTCATCTGCGCAAATTCCGGGTAGAATGATGAGCTACCCAAGCTCGCACCAATTTCAGCACTGCTTTTTGATCTCTTGGGTGCTAATTCTATCATAATGAGGGTGTCATCAGAATTCTATCAAGCAGTTAGTACCATTCTCTCGACAATAATAGGTCCATAGAAACACCACATCATCAACAAGTGGAGCATTACAAATTGGAAGGAAAGTTGAACACAGTCAAGGTTTACAAGCAACGCTACAAGAAAGAGCAAATTTCATACCGAGACAATACAAGTTGTGAAGAATCAAGTGGTAAAGTCCTTATCCTACGTCCATAGTAGTTTCATTATTATTTTTCACTTTGTATTCTATTTGAAGTGAATAAAATTAATAAAAAAGAAAAAGAAAACAAGTAAAAAAAAAGTGTTTTATACTGTTTTAGTGTATATTTGTTTCGGCATTAATTTAATAAGGCCGTGGGGAATAAGAAAATTTTTAAAGAAGTTTCCAGCAACAAGAAATCGAGGAAAAGATTTAGAATTGTCAATGTTCTACGAAGTTCAAGAGTTCATCATCAACAGTTGAAAACCGAAGACTAAAGGCGTTTCTATTGGATGCTGTGACAGTGGTGCTTATTTTGAATCGGGTGAGAAGGTAAGTAAGCGTTCTCATCCTTACATAGTGGTTGATTTCTTTTCTTAGAGGTCATCATAGAAAAAAAAGGTTCTTTTTCGTCCCATGTTTCGTCCCATGTTTCTACTCCTGAATGTACACATGAGAACCACAAAGTGCGTCTTCTGAGTGTTAATTTCATAAAACCATATTGGTGAGATAGAAGTCAAGGAGGAATGCTTATTCGATCGCTCTCGAGGATGGATTCTTTCATACGGTGGTTTTCTCCTAACTCAAGAGTTAAGCATGAGAATAATGTTCTTCGGAGTTTCTAACTTCTTATTATTATTGTATATAAACTTTATGTCCTCGTAGCTCTTTGGATGCTTGTGACTTTGAAGTTGGAGTATGTTTTGTGGGTATATATCTTGTAAACCCTCAAGAGACTATAACTCTTCCACTAGGGACACCTATGGGTTTAAAGGCTTGTTACATGCTAAGAGTAATCGTGTCCTCGACGAAATGGAGTTGTTGTATTTTAGTTAGGATAGTTTAGGATATATAGTTTGCTCGAGGACTAGCAAAAGCTAAGTGTGGGGGAATTTGATAAGTGCATATTTTACATATTTAGAGTGCCAATTTCATGCTATTATTTGCTATATTTCTTGTAAATTATTTTATATTATGTTGTTTTTGTTTAGTTATCTACTAGTAGGTGAAATCGTCCAAAAGAAGTGATTCAACACTTAATTGTGCAAGAAAAGAAATGCTACAAGAGAAGAGGGACCCAATACCAATTTGAACTTGCTCTAATCCAGGATTTGTTTTTATCATCACGTAGAGAACGAAGAAACGAAGCCAACGGTGAAAGAATGAAGTCATTCCGACTTCGTATGACAAAGTTATAAATAAAACAAGAGATAAGGGTAAATTGGTCATTTATAGGACAACTGCTATTGGCAACCCATCGTACGTTATGGGGTAGACATGTTCCAAGAATTTATAAGGGCACCACAGTTTCTTTTAATATGGGCACCCGTCTTCTTCTCAATTTTATACCGAGAAAATTAAGGTTCTTTCTGCATGGTTCCTCTGTCGATAATTATGATGATGAAGCTCGAGTATGTGGAGCCATTAATGGCAGTGATAGTGAATGGAGTTCTCGAGCCTGGCATAGAGGAGTGAAGATGGTGATCATGATAATCGGTGATGGGGGTTGGCTGTGAGTTAATGAGTTTCAATGGTTTTCATGACAGCGATGGTGGAGACTCCATGATCATCAATGGTGGTTGATTGAATGGTTTATAGTAAAGTCTGTGAAGATGATAGTGATTCTCGGTGATAAACTGAAATATATGTTGAAAGTAACTCCTTAACAGAAGGAATTATGTATGCAAGAATAAAGGCAGGAATTAAGGAGAATAATATCCTAAAATAATATTGAGTCAATGTAATCTAGCTAAGTTCGGTAATAAAATATGTTGCCAACTATAAGAACCTGTTACCAACCTTAAGAGTTGAAACAAGTAATAGTCCTGTAACCTCTGAGATATTCTAATATACCAAGTTACAGTAAATATTAAAATTAATAATTCCAACAGATTGGTATCAGAGCCTAGGGAAGAATGGGCAAAGACGACAAGCAAAGTTAAGTACCAGAATTCGATGGAGAAAATTACGATTTCTGGTGTGTGAGAATGAGAACATTGTTCATCTCACAAGATCTCTTGGAGTATGTAGAGGAAGGTTTTGAAGAACCGGAATACAAGGAAACCCTATCAAACGGTGAAGCAAAGGAATTAAAGTCGAACATCAAGAAAGATGCTAAAGCTTTTCTCTTAATTCAAGAAGGAGTCACGAAAACTATTTTCCCAAGAATCATCAACGCTACAAGATCAAAGGAGGCGTGGGATATTGTTGAAAAGGAATATAGAGGAAGTTCCCAAGTCAAAACCATAAATCTTCAGTCTTTACGAAGGGAGTTCGAGAACTTGAAGATGAAGGATTCCGAGCTTTTAAAAGATTATTTCACCCGAGTCATGGACGTAATAAATCATATGAAGACGTATGGAGAAACAATTACCAATCAAAGAATTGTTGAGAAAATTCTCATCAGCTTGCCAGAAAGATATGATTCAATTGTTGTCGTCATAGAACAGACCAAATATATTGAAACTTTGGCTGTCGAATAGCTGATGGGTTCTATTATAGCATTTGAGCAGAGAAAGAATTTGCGCACAGAAAAAACCATTGAGAGTGCCTTTCAATCTAAACTCAATGTTGTCTCGAGAAATAACGAAATACTCAAATCAAGAATCGTTCCGTGGTAGAGGAACCACAAGAGGAAGAGGTCGCTATGCAAGAGGCCGTGGAAGAGCTACAGGCTATTTTTCCAGAAGAAACACCAAAGTGTCCATAGCATCAAGGTGTGGAGTCTGTCAGAAAACTGGTCATGATGAGAAAAATTGTTGGTTTCGAGATAAACCGCAATGTTACAAGTGCAAGAGGTATGGTCATCTCCAAAAAGACTGTAACTTGGAAGAAAATCAGCAAACAAATTTTGTAGAAGAGAAAGAAGGCAATGAGTACATGTTCTACGCCTGTCAAGTAGCCAAAGAACAGAAGAACAAAGTTTGGTTCATTGATAGTGGATGTAGCAATCATATGACCAGCAACAAAAACATCTTCAAAGAGATTGATTCAGCCTGCAATTCCAAGGTGAAAATGGGAAATGATGTCTCGGTTAGTACAGAAGGAAAGGGGACAATTTCCATAGAAACGAAAAAGGGAAGAAAAGATATTCAAGATGTGCTGCTTATACCTGATTTAGCATAAAACTTGTTGAGTGTTGGACAACTGTTAGAACGTGGATACGCTGTCCATTTTGAGGACCTCGCATGTAAGATTCTTGATCAAGGAATGCGCGAAGTAGCAAAGGTCAAGATAGAGGAAAACAGGAGTTTCCCTCTTACGTTCTCTTACAACAATGTTGCTCTCAAAGCCGAGGTAGTTGCTGACTCTTGGCTATGGCATAGAAGGCTGGGACACTTGAATTTCAATAGCCTAAAGAACTTTCAAAAAAAGAGCATGGTCTATGTACTTCCAACAATTCAAGAGTTGAAAGAAGTTTGTGAAGGATGCGCACTCGGAAAATATCACAAAGATGCATTTCCAAAAGAGAAGGCGTGGCGAGCTAAAGTACCGTTGGAGCTAGTTCACACCGATGTCTGTGGTCCAATGACATCACCATCTCAGGGTGGAAACAAGTATTTTCTTACATTCATCGATGAGTATTCAAGAATGACATGGGTTTATTTTATGAGACAGAAGTCGGATGTGTTCTCTATTTTTAAGAAATTTCAGCAGTACGTTGAAAGACAAAGCGGGCACTTAATCAAAGTGTTGCGAAGTGAACAAAGTGGCGAGCATAACTCCAACGAGTTCAACAAGTTCTGTGAAGATATTGGCTTGGACAGATAATTAATTGTAGGTTACACCCAGCAGCAGAATGAAGTAGCAGAAAGAAAAAATAGAATTGTAGAAGAGATGTCAAAGTCGATGCTTCATGAGAAAGGTTTTCCCATGATGTTCTGGGAAGAATCTGTAGCCACAACAATCTATTTGCTGAACCGGTGTCCAACAAAAGCAGTCCAAGACAAGACTCCAGTTGAAGCATGGAGTGGAAAGAAGCCGTCTGTAAATCATCTAAAAGTGTTCGGGTGCATCTGTTTTGCTCACGTTTTGAAGCAACTCAAAAGAAAAATCGACCAAACAAGTGAAAGTGCATATTCATGGGCTACAGTTCGAAATCAAAATGTTACAGACTCTACAACTTAAAGAAGAGGGAGCTAGTGATCATCCGTGATGTAATATTTGATGAAAAATCAACTTGGGATTGGCAGAAGCAAGATCAAGTTATGACCTAGGAGAGGCCAAGTATCCCTGTATCCTGTGATGAATCATCGGACGAAGAAGAAGAAGAAGACAATGCTCATGAAGAACCCAGGTCTCCGACAAACAGCCCACAACCAAGTCCATAACCGAGATCAGCATCAACCTCACAGTCCTCTTCACCGGACTCAACTCCACAGAGAATGAGAAGTCTTGCTGATGTATATGTGCAGTGCAATTTCTGTGTTATTGAGCCGAGAAACTATGAAAAAGCAGTCAAGGAGGAAGATTGGAAAAGATAAATGGAAGAAGAAATCGAAGTAATTGATAAGAACAAGAGATGGGAGCTCGTTGATAAATCAAAAGAGAAGGACGTAATTGGGGTGAAGTGGATATACAAAGAAAAACTCAATCCGGATGGGTACGTTCTCAAGAAGAAAGCAAGGCTGGTTGCTAAGGGTTATTCACAAAAACCCGGAATCGACTTTGAAGAAAGCTACTCTCCTGTAGCAAGGCATGACACAATTCGTGTCCTCATAGCTCTGGCAACACAAAAGGGCTGGTTGTTGCATCAACTTGATGTGAAATCAGCGTTTCTGAATGGAACACTAAAAGAAGAAGTGTATGTGGAACAACCTTAAGGATTCGTGATACCCGGAGAAGAAAATAGAGTGTACAGGTTGAAGAAAGCACTGTAAAGGGCTCAAACAAGCACCGCGTACCTGGTACAGTGAGATTGACGGTTACTTCAAAAACAAAGGGTTCGAAAGAAGTAAGAATGAGCCGACCTTGTATTTCAGGAAACAAGGTATGTCAGGAATTCTCATTATCTCTCTTTATGTGGATGACATGGTGATCACAGGCAATTATGAAACACTGATCTCAGAATTCAAGACTGAGATGAAGAAACGATATGAGATGAGTGACCTAGGGTTACTGTATCATTTATTGGGAATTGAAGTTTATCAAGAAGAAGGGGGAGTACTTATTTGCCAAAAAAGTATGCAAAATCTCTTCTTGAAAAATTCCGAATGCAAGATTGCATTCCGGTATGCACTCCTCTACTGGTAAAAGAAAAGCTAAGAAAAAAAGATGGAAGCAAGGAAGTGGATGTGTCTCTCTATAGAAGCCTGGTAGGAAGTTTACTCTACTTGACAGCTACCAGACCAGACGTAATGTACGCAACAGGTCTGTTGCCAAGGTTCATTCACAAGCCGAGTCAAATTCACTTCGGGGCTGCAAAAAGAGTTCTGATATACATCAAAGGTACGCTTGATCTTGGTATTTGGTATGAAAAGAATACAGGAGTAGAAGAAGTAAAACTGCTTGGTTTCTGTGATAGTGATTGGGCCGGATGTGTTGATAACAAGAAAAGCACTTCGGGATATGCATTTACCATTGGCTCAGGTGTAATTGCATGGTCATCAAAGAAGCAAGAAACAGTGGCACAATCATCTGCCGAGGCGGAATATGTTTCAACTGCATTAACAACGTCACAGGAAATATGGCTAAAACGTATACTAAAGGATGTTGGTGAAAGACAAGTAGAAGCTATCCCAATCATATGTGATAAAAAGTAAGCCATTGCTATGACAAAGAAACATGTCCATCACAGTCGTACAAGACACATTGCAATCAAACATCACTTCATCAGGGATGTCGTGGAGAAAGAAAACATCGAGGTGAAGTATTGTAGCACGAATGACCAAGTGGCAGACATCTTCACAAAAGCACTCCCAAAGGATAAGCATCAGTACTTCAGAGATTTGATGAAAGTTACCATAAGGAATTAAGAGGGAGGTGTTAAAATTAATTCCTTAACAGAAGGAAATTATGTATGCAAGAATAAAGGCAGGAATCAAGGAGAATAATATCCTAGAATAATATTGAGACAATGTAATCTAGCTAAGTTTGGTAATGGAATATGTTGCCAACTATAAGAGTCTAAGAGTTGGAACAAGTAATAGTCCTGTAACCTCTGAGTTATTCTAATATACCAAGTTACAGTAAACATTAAAATTAATAATTCCAACAATATGGAGATGGATGATTGATAGTTGTAGGATCGAGAGAGAATGGGAAATGAAGGGAAAGAAGGTTGAGTCTGTCGAGTTGATTATGCAATGGTTGCTGGCAGTGATGATCAATTGATGGAAATGAAGCTGTAGAAGAACTCGAGTTGAGACAGATTGCAGAGTATGGGTTTTCTATGAAAACTTCAGATAAGTAGAAGCTATAGTAATGGCAGAGAAGGTTTATGGGTCGAGTTAAAAGGAGCTTGAACTATTGAAGGCAGTGTCATCTTGGGTTTGTGTTTGAAGCAGAGAAGAAATCTAGCTAGGATACGGAGTTTGGGTTTGAACGATTTACTGAATTTGATTAGAACTCGAAAACAGAGTTTACAAATTATTGGGTTCTGTTTTTGCCGAGAACTTAGGGAAAAACTATAGTTACTGTCGTTGGATTATCTTGATGAATGGAGAGGATTTGAAGTAAAAGGATAAGAGATGGCAGAGTTTATGTAAGATAAGGAAAGAGTTTATTGTCGAGTAATCAGGGAAGAAGACTAGTTGTTGGGTGTAATTTAGAGTGAATGGAGAAGATTAAGACGTTTTTTAGAGTTTGAAAACAATTAGAAAGCTATAAAAGGAGAACTAGGTCGACATACATACTATCTACCCTCTCACGACCTGTTCCACCTCCAACAGAGAGAGGAGATCCTCTCAAATCCACCTCTCACCCTTGCGCCTGATTTTCTATCTCACAGACTCTCCAAACCACACGTCTCCAACCTATACACCACCATCTTACACCTTCAACCACCTCCACAATCTAAGACCTGTTTACAGCACCAAGCCACTACCACCAGGTCTCTACACCAAAATAATAAGAGGAGCAAGCTCGGCTTCTGGTTATTGTTGGGTCTGAGCTCTTTTGTTTAGTTTTACTATTTTTCTCTTTATTTATTATAAACTTCTCTATTATTACGTGTAGCTAAATATTAATTGGTTAAGAATGATTTTAATGTTCTGGTCGTGAAACTTTATTAGTTATATAAATTTATTCAAAGTTTTTATCATTATCGTTTGCTTTTATTATATCTAGGGTTTAAAATTGATTTTCTATATTGTTCAAGTAATCAATTGGATTAATCCATTGATCAGTTTAATGCTAGTATTGAGTTATGAGATAAGTAATCGTCCACGACTCGTACATAAGTAGAAATCGCGAGACCTTACAGAGAGATTTTGTGGAGCAATTGTGTGTGAAGACAACATGAGCAAGTGGACCTTGAGCTAAGAGTTTAACTACAGGGATCAACCTAAATTCACAAAGCCTAAAGCATTCGACTGGGTTACACCTTGAGTGAGCTACTACTTGGTGGCTCAGTTGAATAAAATCTGGTAGTCGAGAGCTTCCGTATCCAGTGATAAAAGGAGTTTTGGGGATAGCAATGATCTTACTGCTATTCTACGGTTGGTGATAATTGATTCTGACGAAAGATCTAATTCAGTCAACGTTTGGTAACGGCGAATGAGTCCTTAATCATTCTTTCATTCTTATTATTTTTTTAATATTATTTTTAGTTTATTAATCCACAAAACCCCCTTTTCAGTATTATTTCTAGTTTTGCTAATATAAATAGCATATCAATTACACAACTCTCTTTGGGAACGATCCTTACTACCGTTGTATTCCTAGTTAATTAGTGGGAAATATCTCGAGTAATTTGTTGCACTTACGACACGCATCAAATTTTGGCGCCTCTGCCGGGGAGCAGTGGTTAATTGATTTGTTATTTGTTTTAGCTTGTTTTAGTAGTTTCGATATTTTCACGTTTTGCTTTAGTGTTTTCAGATTTTTAGATTTTCGTGGTGTTAACAATAAGTTGAAAGTGTTCAACTCTCGTCTAGGGAGGTAAATTCTGAAAACATGTTGTAAGTATCACTTTTGTTTTTGTTTTTGGTTTTGGTTTTGTTTTTAGATTAGATTTTATCTTTTATTCTTATGAGTCGTTATATTTCCATTCATAAATAACATGTACGGTGCACAAGATCAATCATATAATAGTGGTAGTCAATATGGTTTTCAATCTCTGCCTTATGAGAACTACCAACCATATTAGGGGTATAACCAAAACAAATCTTTTGGCTATGGTCAAGACCCTATGGAACCTTATGATTATTCTCATACATGCAACCAACCTTACATCGGGTATGTAAGTGAACAATCACAAGGATGGTAGGATAGTTATGTTTCTAATAATTTCTCTAGTACCACAGATTCTACTTGTTCCAAATTAGACGAACTCCAAAGACTAATGAAGCAATTTACAACAAGATGAGCACATTCGAAATCTAAATGAGTTACAACAACAACTTCAACAACAATATGATTGGGAAGAGTCACATTGAGAGATTCAAAGGAATTCGGAGAAATTATACGAATAAATTGCTCAATTCGGTAAAAATAGGAATGAGGAAGAAGTATGGCTTCAAAACCAAAACGATTCTGAAATTCCTAAGAACAAAAAAGATTATTATGAAGATGAACAACCTTTGAAAATTCCTCGCAACGATGATGAAGTTAGACCAACTCTGGATCATTATAATGATCATTCGCCTATTCAAAAGGAGAAGCCTTTGTATAACATAACCATTGTTCTAAATGGGGTAGTCTATTAAAAATCAGATCAATGTTACAAAGCATGTCTGGATTACAATGTGTTTAGCCCAGTTGACTTGCAAGTGATAGACCCGATTATTTCTTCGGGAGAGACTCATGCAGATGATCCTATAATTTGCACAAATGAACTAGACTTTCTAGGAGATGATTCTGATTCTGATGATGAATGTGTTGAGGAGATGAAGATTGAGAATGAGAATGGGACTAAATTGATTGATTTCGTGGAATACTCAATTGAGCTTGACATGGACTATAATGATGCTAAGATTTCAATCGAAGCAGAGACTAATGAAGTACAGTTAGAAAGTTTGATAGAGGACCACGATTCATATGAGGTAAATAATCTAATACAAGAAATAGAGGAAGGTTTTTCTAATCCTCTTGATAATTCTATTTCTAGTGATCATTCTCCCCTGATTGAAATAATTTCTCAAAGTTTTGTTAATCCAACTTTTAAGGAGCTACCTAACTTAGGATTGGATTTGTGTGCTTCTAAAGTTTTAATGGATTATTTTTCTTGTAAGTATCCACCACTTGATGTGTTTGATTCTATCATTGTGCAGGTTCACCGAGAGGAACCCAAAGAAGTTCCCTTGTTCTATGTTCTTTATACACTTCCAAGTGTAGAAAAGACTAAGCGTAGGGAAAACTTCCACCAAATAAAAATTTCATTATTTATCTCTTACGATAATCATTGTGTGAAGTTATTATTAGAAATGCAAATTCTTGTCTGGGTGGACCTCAGATTTTCAGATTGTTGGTTTACAGGCGCTAACCAGAAGCTGAGGACGTTAAACTAAGCGTTGAATGAGAGGCAACCCATTGGTTTTGTATTTGTATTTTTTGCTTTTAATTTTTACTTTTTTATATCATATTATGGATTTCCCATCTTGATTTTACATTGGAAGAGTCAATTTACATTGAGGACAATGTAAAGTTTAAGTGTATGGGAGTGATGAAGCATATAGAGTTTTTAGTCTTTACTTTTATAGGCAGAATTTTTGAAATTTTTGTACATATTTTTGCATAAACCTCCAACTTTTAGAGATTTTAAAGTCACTTAGTATAATTCTAGATAAGTTTACATATGGATTTCTTACCGAAATAACTGAACTTAGATGTATTAGAGAACTATATTCGGGTTGCTTAGTTATTGAGAGGCTAGAGTATACAGAAAGGGACTTAAACCGCCGATGGCAAATTAGGGAAGAAAGATTACAGTATTAGAGAAGCTGATCATTCAATACCCATGAGTGAGGCACCAAACCTTCAATTTTCCGTTTTGAGTGTTTCATCTGCGTAAATTCCAGGTAGAATGATGAGCTTCCCAAGCTCGCACCAATTTCAGCACTACTTTTTGATCTCTTGGGTGCTAATTCTATCAATCATGAGGGTGTCATCAGAATTCTATCAAGCAGTTAGTACCATTCTCTCGACAACAAAAGGTACATAGAAACACCACATCATCAACAAGTGGAGCATTACAAATTGGAAGGAAAGTTGAACACAGTCAAGGTTTACAAGCAACGGTACAAGAAAGAGCAAATTTCATATTCAGGTAAAGCAACAATACAATGAGCAGAATTATATATACATGTCGAAGACCTATGTACTAGAACAAAAGATGTGAATTTTTATGAAGTTTATGATATCGAGACAATACAAGTTGTGAAGAATCAAGTGGTAAAGTCATTATCCTACGGCCATAGTAGTTTCATTATTACTTTTCAGTTTGTATTCTATTTGAAGTGAAATAAAAAAAAAAAAAAAAAAAAAAGTGTTTTATACTGTTTTAGTGTATATTTGTTTCGGCATTAATTTAATAAGGCCGTGGGGAATAAGAAATTTTTTAAAGAAGTTTCCAGCAACAAGAAATCGAGGAAAATATTTAGAATTGTCAATGTTCTACGAAGTTCAAGAGTTCATCATCAACAGTTGAAGACCGAAGACTAAAGGCGTTTATTTTGTATGTTGTGAGAGTGGTGCTGATTCTGAATCGGGTGAGAAGGTAAGTAAGCGTTCTCATCCTTACATAATGGTTGATTTCTTTTCTTAGAGGTCATCAGAGAAAAAAAAAGGGTTCTTTTTCGTCTCATGTTTCTATGGTATAACATCTTCATATAATTCGGAAGGTTCCTTTTCCTTCCCACCATTCAACGTGTACATGATTTCTACTCCTGAATGTAGACATGAGAACCAAAAATTGCGTCTTCTGAGTGTTAATTTCATAAAACCATATTGGTGAGGCAGAAGTCAAGGAGGAATGCTTATTCGATCGCTCTCGAGGATGGATTCTTTCATACGGTGGTTTTCTCCTAACTCAAGAGTTAAGCATGAGAATAATGTTCTTCGGAGTTTCTAACTTCTTATTGTTATTGTATATAAACTTTATGTCCTCGTAGCTCTTTGGATGCTTGTGATTTTGAAGTTGGAGTAGGTTTTGTGGGTATATATCTTGTAAACCCTCAAGATACTATAACTCTTCCACTAAGGACACCTATGGGTTTAAAGGCTTGTTACATGCTAAGAGTAATCGTGTCCTCGACGAAATGGAGTTGTTGTATTTTAGTTATGATAGTTTAGGATATATAGTTTGCTCGAGGACTAGAAAAACCTAAGTGTGGAGGAATTTGATAAGTGCATATTTTACATATTTAGAGTGCCAATTTCATGCTATTTTTTCTAGATTTCTTGTAAATTATTTAATATTATGTTTTTTTTTGTTTAGTTATCTATTAGTAGGTGAAATCATCCAAAAGAAGTGAATCAACACTTAATTGTGCAAGAAAAGAAGTGATACAAGAGAAGAGGGACCCAATACCAAGTTGAAATTGCTATAATCCAGGATTTGTTTTTATAATCACGTAGAGAACAAAGAAACGAATCCAACGGTGAAAGAATGAAGTCATTCCGACTTCGTATGACAAAGTTATAAGCAAAACAAGAGATAAGGGTAAATTGGTCATTTATAGGACAACTGCTATTGGAAACCTATCGTACGTTAGGGGGTAGACATGTTCCAAGAATTTATAAAGGCACCATAGTTTCTTTTACTATGGGCAGCCGTCTTCTTCTCAGTTTTATATCGAGAAAATTAGGGTTCTTTCTGCATGGTTCCTGTGTCGATAATTATGATGATGAAGCTCGAGTCTGTGGAGCCATTAATGGCAGTGATAGTGAATGGAGTTCTCAAGCCTGGCAGAGAGGAGTTAAGATTTTGATCATGATAATCGGTGATGGGGGTTGGCTGTGAGTTAATGAGTTTCGATGGTTTTCATGACAGCGATTGTGATGACCAAAAATCTGGCATCTTTGGATCACAACCAAATGAATTTAGAACATGGTAAAGTATGATATCTTATCATAAAATTTATTCATATGAACATTTATAAAATGATAATTAATCAAAACTTAGAAGTAAATTGACTCAAACATTTAACGTGGTTCAACAGTCTAATTGTCTATATCCAAGGGTAAAAAGATTTATTCCATTCTTATTAATCAACATCATTTTATAGAAGAATGCTGTTCTATAAATCACAATCATATTAATCATGGATTGATTGAACTAAAAATTTACACAAGCCTCATACCTAAACTCTTTGCTATCACTTATATGCCTTTTCTTCAATTTTTCTCCCAGATTTTCCAACTCCTTTTCCTATTAATGAGCTTGGTATTTATAGCCAATTTGATGGGTCCCTCCAATTTACCTTTCCACCTATTGATTTTTATCCATCTTTGATGCGAAATACAATCCCGTAAAACTTACTTGTAGTTTCCGCAAAACTCGATCATGCTTCTCGCAAGTCTGAGTTTGCTTATTAGTTATTTCTTATAGTTTCCCACTGGTTATCCCGTAACTCTTCTGTGGTCTTGTATTTTAATTATTGTTTTTGTATTTGGATGAATGTTGCGGCTTTATTTGAATTATAGCATATCTGACACGTAACTCTTAAAAGTGAATCGTCATGCTTTGGCTCTTTTGTTCCGAAGCTTGTAAAGTCGATACGTGTCTCTCATGCATCATCGCTCATCATTACTCTTTAATGAATCATGCTTTCCCGCAACTTGGTGTCAATCATGCAGCAAGGTTATCTGTCTTGAGCAGTGTGCCTTACTTTCCCGCAACCCACGTGTCTATCATGCATTAGTGATGTCAGATCGAAATCTTATCGGCTTTTCAGGTCTTCTCAGAGAGTTTTTGCTTTGGTGTTTCTCGTCTCATCGTAATTCGTTGCTTCTCCAATAGTTTTTGGACACGTTTAGCTTAGAATTTATTCTCTCACAATTTGCCCCCTTTTTCCTTCTTTTTGGAATTTTAATAGTTGGTAAAAAAATTTGAAAAAAGGAAAAATAATAATTGCCCTTTCGGCTTCCAGGCTACAATAACTTCTTTTTCCATGTTTAATTACACTTTACCCCGCGTTTTGCGCTTGCAGTTACTTTTCTTCGCACGTTTCTGTCAGTTGGTGGTTTTCGAGGAAATCAAATCTCTGATAAAATATCTTTTTTCAGCTTTCGACGGTTTCGTCAGTTTCAAATTTCTTCAATTTAATGCCGATTACTTCCCTCATTTTATTCTTTACACCTTTTGTCTTCTTCTTCTTAAAGTATTAATGTTTTTCGTTCCTTTGAACTTTCCAAAGAATCTTCAACGCCTTTTCATTCTCCTGAACTTCTGTAAACAAGGATTCTCACATCGGGATCAAGTTTTTTATCTTTTCAATCAACAGATTTTTCTTCTATCTTTCACTTTACTGTAAGTAATCCTTTTGCTTTTCCTTTTTTGTATTTGCTTGTTTATGAATCTCTGTATCTGTTCCTCAATCATTGAAGATGATGTTAATGATGTTTTTATATGTTTATTATTTGTTGGAATGATGATAATGATCATGATATCTCCTTTTGATAACTGATTGTTTTATCATGATCCTCTCTTTTTTCTGGTCAGAAAATTGTTGCTGGTTGGTATTTTGATTATGTATTCATCTTGTTGTTTTTCTTATGGTGTATTCATCTATTCTGGTTTTTCTTTATGTAGATAAAAATTTATCATGACTGGAAGAAATGATGGTAAAGCTATTGGTGATGCTCCTCATCATGATGAGCAATCTTTGATCAGGAAATCATCTCGCTATCCTGCATCGAGAGGTCATCCTCCTGGTGATTCTTCTAGGCCCGCAAGTATTGTTGTTGCGGCCAGCAACCCTACTTCCAAGAGCAAGCGGGATCATGAAAGCTGTAGCTTTAGGTCTGTGGACCTTGAGGAATTCAAAAACAGACATCATCTTCGCAGATTCAAAGTCTCCTTCTATGAGCAGGATGAAGACGAAGTTTCACTGGAAATGATGGAAGGGTTTGATTATACCAGCAACAAGTTATTAATTCCTACGGGAGCATTAGAAGCAGGCATTCAACTTCCTTTGTATCAAAGCGAACATCCTTTCCAGTTTGAAGTTCTTGTAACCTGCAGCAAATGTCCACATGGTCTTGCTCGATCCATTAATCAATATAATGGAAATTGGTGGCGTATTATGGATGAGTGCAGCATGCGGAGCCAAGGATTGACCAATTTCACATGTTACGTTCCTGATCCTACAGAACATAAACATTACACAGTCGAGAACTTTCATACTACATATTCGGATAATATTGCTGCGAAGAATTATAAAAACCGGAGCGTGGGTCCTGGCCGCAAAGGTGGTGAAGGATTCCGCTTGCTTCATGAGATTGATAATTCCAAGATAAAATTCGTCCCTGGAACGACGACTCCTTTAAAGGAAAGAATCCGTATAGATCATGATTTTAAATGGTACCGTACCGCATTGGTTATTGAAGGTCCATGGGTCTTTGGGTTCTTCGCAGATAACATGGTTCAAAACCTTCTTACCCACTTCAAAGGTTACTGCCCTTGGCGGCTGAATTTCTCTGACTTCAAGTTTGCACTTGCCACCGCGGTATGTAAAGTTTCTCTCTGTATTACTGTATTTTGTATATTGCTTAATGGTTAGAATTTCTCTATGATGGTTTAAAATTTCCTCTCTTTTTTATAGCCGCAAGGTGAGCCGCTGGCTGATGAAGGTGCAAAAGATGACACAGGAGTAAATAGTGAAGTCCGTGGACCGCCAGACCAATACCCCAATGAGAATCCCCACATGTGTTATATTTGGTATCTCATGGAAATAGTGAAGTCGTGGACTACCTTTTTTAATTAGGTCAAGTTTAGTCAAGTTAATGACTTGCTAAGTAAGTGGGGAAAGTTGTGCAACTTACTGAACTGGTAATCAGACTGATGAGTGTCAAGTCTGGTAAGTTTGGTAGTCATATACTAACTTTGACATAGCATGGCGTAATTTTAATAGTTAAATATTAGCTTAGGAATGACTTGGCATAAGTCTGAAAGACATTTGAGGCCAATATTGTAGATAGCTTCTCAAACAAGAAGGTCTATTATAAAATCATATAAGGTTAGAGTTGGCATTAGGCCAGTACTGAAAAGAATAGTGTATTTCCAAGAGGAGCAGCCAGCACTAGCTTCTTTGCGCAAATGATAATGTGCTAGCTTTATAGGCATAAGACCTAATGTGCTAGTGTTTTGAGAGCGAGGCTAATGTGTTAGCAAGGAAGCTATATTATGTTAGGGCTAGGAAACTAGCCCCGAGAATGTTTGGCCAAGGGCGCTTGCGCTACGCTGGGGCGTACTTACATTTGAGGACGTGCTAGGCATGGATGTTGTGGCTGGGGCCGTTGGTACTAGAGGACGCACCACCATGGACGCACTAGGCATGGACGAGCTAGCCAAAAACGCGCTAGGCCATGGAGGACGTGCTAGTGCTCAAGGACGTACTAGCCATGGATGTTCTAGCTCATGGGTGCTAGGCCAAGGAGGAACTAGTCGTGGATGGCTAAATCCATGGATGCACTGGCTAGGACAAGGACCTGTTATCCACTAAGGACGCGTTAGGCCAAGAAGGCACTAGCCGTGGTGGGCTAAAGCCATGGACGCACTGGCTAGGTAAAGGACGTGCTAGCTGTGGGACGCATTAGGGATGAGGCGCTAAGGTCATGGACGTTACTGGATGGGATGCTAGCACCATGGATGCTTGCTTGAGGATGTTCCAAGATGAGATGTGTTTGGCCAAGATGAGTTAACGCTTTTAGAGATTAGCATCATCGCGATGCTAAGCCAAGTGGTTAGTGCTAGCCTGGCACCTATGGAAGAGAAGGATAACGTTAGCCTAACTCAGAGGCACAATGTGTCTTTAAAAGCAATGCGCCTTGTTTGTGGCGTATAATTCGTGGCTTATCTTTGAGAAGAGTGCTAAAGTAGCATATTTGAGATCAGAAGAGCAATTTGAGAAGCGTTCATTGCGAACGAAGCGTTAAGCTAGAGCGTATCTTGGGGTTTAAGCGTTAGCTATTCCTGAATTTGATAGATATTACCGGAACATGGATGCGCACTTAGGACAAGTTCAAGGAATTCAGCTATGGAATTTATGGGACTTGAGACTAGTTCGGTATGGCATAAATATTATGAGTATTGAGGAGTCTGCGAGACTATTTTAGAATGTTTGTAGAGGATCTGTAATGTTAATTCGCTCATGGAATATAAGTAGTGATATAATATTCCATGTTTGTTATAGAGCTAGGAATATACGCATAAATACGCACCTATCCTTTTATATTCCTTCTGTTTAGCAGAGGGAAATTTTACAACTCCAGCCCTTGTCAAAAATTCACCATCTACACTTGTGTATTATACCCTGAATACGCACTTACAACCAACAACATTTTGTGAAGGTGATGGAGGAACCTTAGTCCAAGTGCTAGCTTGCTGAAGTGCGATGTATTCCTCAACCATGGATGCTCTCCAATGCGGAACCTTATTAGCATGACTAAAGAAAGGAGTTGGAGATGAAATGTCACTAAACAAGGCAACATGTAAAGGATGTTTCGTAGAAAAATAAGATTTAGGCTTAAAAATACCCAACTTGGCTCCAGTTTGCGTATTGTGAGTGTTGAGTGGAAGTGGAAGGGGAAGATGGTGCAACGGAATCAGTTGAAGTTGGAGACAAGGAATTTTTCAGAGAAAGAAATGTGTCACTCAATTGAGAAGTGGAAGGAGCAGGACAAATGTCTTTGAATGGAAATGATAATTCATCAAAAAACGACATGTCTAGACACATATACTCGTCCAGTGGATGGGTCCAATCACATATATCCCCTTTGAAAAGAGCTATAACCAATTAATACATAATGTTTGTTCCTAGGTTGTAATTTGGATGAGGCGTAAGGTTTAATCCATGGGAAGCAAGCACATCCAAAGACCTTTAAGAAATTATAATCAGGCTGCTTATTGAAAAGAACAACTAACGGAATGTTGAAATTTATTGATTTGGCGGGTAGTCTATTAATCAAAAAATTAGAAGTATAAAAAGCTTCCACCCAATATTCATGTGGTAAACCAGACTAAATTAGCAAAGTCCTAGAAATATTTAAGATGTGTTTGTGTTTTTCCTCAGCCACCCATTCTGCACAGGAGTGTGGGAGAATGAGGACTCATGTAAAATACCTTTGATATTCAAAAAATCAGTTAAATGGGCGTTAAAAAATTCACCACAACCATCATACCTTATTGTTTTATCAGATAAATGAATAAAGTTTTCTATTTGTTTGACAAAATTGATTAATACAGATTTGAAGTCTGACTTTAAAGACAAAGGAAATAACCAACAGTACTTAGAAAAATCATCTATCATAACAGCACAATAGATTGCACCACTAACAGAGGTTACATTACAGGGACCCTACACATCCATGTATAACAAAGCTAAATGTAATGTTGCTGAAGTTGTAGATATGTTAAAAGGAAGCTTGTGACTGCATCCAAGTTGGCAATCAGCATAAAAGACTGGTTTATTCGTGTAATGAGCTAAACTAAAGGATATATTGATTCTCTGAAGTGACTGAAAAGAAGGATGTCTAAGCCTTTTATGCCACATATCAGTTGAGGAAGAAAAATCTGATGGAGATGGAGAAGTCGGGGAAGATGAGGTGTTGGTCTTGAAATGGATGCAATAAAGGCCATTACTATGTTTTCCCTTGTATAGAATCCTCCCAGTGGAGAGATCCTTCATAACAAAACCATCACTATCAAAAATTAGTGAACAATTGTTATGATATGTGAACCTATATACTGAAAGTAAGTTCTGTGATGCTTGAGGGACTAATAGAATGTTATTAAGCACACAAGGATTACTAGAGAGAGATTTAGTACAAGAGCCAAGATGAGTAATAGCCATACCTTCAACATTAGCAGTATAAATTGTCTTAGATCCCATGTAAGGTGAAGTAATGGTAATGTGTTCTTCATCAGCTGCGATATGATTGTTAGCACATTTTCAGTGGATTTTCCCCAAACACATTTGCAGTGGCTAACATGGAAAAAAAAAACTGAGGAGGTATTCTACCTTGATAAGCAAAATTAAATATATGATTACAAGTCTGAGCAGTATGACCTGGCATATAGCAAATTTGACAAACCAAAGATGATGCAGGAGAAACAGAACTAACAAATGGAGGTGGCTTCTGAGAATAAGGTGTTGGAGGTGAATAAACACCAGGATGTGGAGCATAAGTGCTAGAATAGTATGGTGGAACAGACTATTGGAATGAAATAAAATTTCTAGCAAAAGTAGGAGTTCAACCATGACCTCTGCATCTCATAGATCTATTCGAATTTGAGTTAGACCTCGAAAAATTAGACTGATAATTATGATATTGAAAATTAGGTAAGTTTTTGCAACAAAGGCCTTTCATATGGAAGTTTCAAAGAGGTTAATCTCTCAGTGACAAAAATTTCTTTACTAAGAAGAAGGTTATGCAACTCACGAGCAGTAACAAGAAGATTACGAATGTGAATTGATGTTGCAAATGAAACATAATCATAAGTTAAACTATTGAGAATTGTAACAAGAAGTTCTAAATCAGACACCACACAACCAGCTGCTGCTAATGAATCAATTAATTTCTTCGGTTCAGAAAGAAAATCAGGCAATAAGATTACCTTGTTTGAGTGTTTGAAGTTTAGTTTGAAGCTGAATTACATGAGTCACAGAAATTTGAGCAAATTTATCTTTGATTAATTTCCAAAAATCACAGGTAGTAGAAGCACCAGACAAATGACCAATTACAGAATCATAGATGAAAGAATTTATCCATAAAATAATAGTTTGATCCTCCTCATTCCAAAGAGTATATCTAGGATTAACAGTTTGATTGCGTTCATTAATATGAGTTAGATACATTGGAGGACATAGATTTGAGCCATCAATGTAAGGAACAACATTAAATCGCAGGAGTAAAATAATAATCAGATTCTTCCAAACAAGGAAATTATCATCACGAAGTTTAACTATGAGAATACTTGCAATTTGATTTAAGGGAACCTAACAAATAGAACTAGGATGAGAAAAAGGGTTATCCATTTAGGAAGAAAATTGAGAATCAGATTGAAAAGTTTAGAGAAAAATAAAAACGATGTAGATAAATTATTTAGAAAATTGAGAGACAAGAGAAGAAGATAACAAATTAATGATCAGAGAAAGTAAACATTAAGATGAGAGGAATTGAAGAGCAATTAAAATAACAAAGAATCGGTAGATCTGAAATGAAGAAATTGGAAAGGAAAAAAAAATCAGTGGAAAACAAAAAAGGGTCGAAAGTTGTTTTTAAGCAGAAAACACGATGGTACCATAGTGAAACTCTTCATCTCATTCAATATGAAAGACAAAATCAATTCAAAAATAAACTTCAAGATATGTTCCTTACAGAGAGTAAATAATAAAGACTAAAAAGGAAAAATGATAAAATTCACTTGTTGACAACAGTCAGGTGAAAGACCACATATAGTTAACAAGCCACACATGTCACCTGCACAAGAACAACTAACAATCACTAAATTCATCCGAACTAGTACAAAATCCAGCTACACTCAAAACAATACCAACACCATCTTTCACAATTATAATTAGATAGCTCATCACTCAATCAATTATCTCGATTCCGTGAACTACTTGTTGGACATTCATCATGCTATCAAAATAAATTTAGGCATGAACAATAAGATCTAGGACAATCAGGTTTACTACATAAGCATTGGTAAACTTTAGATAATTAAATATCACTTACTTTGTGATGTAGCATCCATTAATTAGTGTTGATATCTAGCTCCTTTTGTTTCCTCTTTTTTCTTTCACTATACAAGATAAAAATTACGAACAACGAGAATCTATATTGCTCTTACCCAAATTTACTAGTTATTAAGTCTTACTTAAACTCAGTTAAAGAGAAAAATTTATTATTCAATATATATGGTCATTTAGATGACTGTTGCTGCAATGAGGGGCCAACAAAAACAAATAGAAATTTTTGCTTGATCACGACCAAATATTCGTGTCATAGAGCTTGTTTAGTGGTTCGAGAATCAGGCAATGGATTTAGTGGTTCGAGAATCAGTCAATGCTAAAAGGGTAAGTTAGGTCAGGGTTCCATTCGTGCCAATTTCTTTTTTTTTGAAAACTATAGATATGCGAGAATCAGTTAGAAAATCGTCCAGGTCATTCACTAAAACGAATTATTTTTCTGGTTCGATCCGCGCCAAACACTAACACGACTCCTTCTGATCTAAGGCAAGAGTTCCGTGATTACTAAAAATCTGACAATTTTAGAACACAACCAAAAGTAAATAAAACAAAGTGAAGTATGATATCTTAACTTAAATCGTTTCACAATACAATTTTAAGATGATAATTAATCAATACAAGAAATAAAATAACACAAAGATTTGACATGGTTCGTCAGTTAAACTGTCTACGTCCACAAGTAAAATAATTGGATTCATTAGTATGATCAAATTCCCATCAATATAGAAGAAAAGAGAAGAGGAATAATCTATTCCAATATGATGAATTCACATAAATCATAATCATGTTAATCATGAACCAAATGAACTAAACAATTACATAAATTTCATACCTAAGCTCTTTGTTATCACTTCAAAGTCTTCAGTCTAATTTCTCTTTAAATTTCCAACCCCTTCTCATGTTTATGAGCTTGATATTTATAGCCAAATTGATGAGTCCCACCAACCTTCCTTTCCACCTATTTATTCTTATCCATTCTTGCTGCTATGTATAGTCCCGCAAAGTTTATTTGCGGTTTCCGCAAGGCCTAATTATTCTTCCCGTAAATCTTAACATGTGTGTTGCTTGCATCTTATAATTTCTTACTGGTTATCCCACAGCTCTTCTGCGGTCTTGTAATTAAGTTATTGTTTTTTGGATTAGGATGATTGTTGCGATCTTACTTGAATCATGGCATGTTTGACACGTAGTTCTTTAAAGTGAATCGTCATGCTTTAATTCTTTGCGTTTCGCTGATTATAAAGTCGATACGTGTCAGTCATGCATCAATATTCATTATTACTCTTTACTGTGTCAGGCTTTCCCGCAACCTGTTGTCAGTCGAGCAATTAAAGTCGTCTGTCTTAATTAGTGCACTTTACTCTCCCGCAACCTACGTGTCGGTCAGGCAGTAAGGTTATCTGTTTTGTGCAGTGTGCCTTACTTTCCCGGAACCCACGTGTTGGTCATGCATTAATGTTGTCAGGTTCAAACTTTAAAGATTTTGCAGCTGTCAATTCAACGCTTTCAAAAGACTTTGTTCTAGTGTTTCTCATCTCATCATAGCTTGTTACTTCTCCAATAGTTTTTACACAAGTGTACCTCAGAATTTTTTCTCTCACACGTTCGATCTGTGCCAAAGAAATTTTGAAAAATATTGCATATATACATGTGTGAATCGTTAGAGAATCGTGAGGGTCAATCACTCACACGACTTATTCTAACCCTTTATTTGTGAAAACTCATTCTAAGAGCATCCAGAGCTGGTATGCTAAAATGGTATTTATACCATTTTGGGGATGGTAGTGGATATGGTATAATGTTAAATATACCATATATGCTGAACCCATATGGCATATTTACTATTTATGATTAGCAATTATCAAATATAACATACAAAGATAAAACATAGGGTGGTGGATATCAAAACTCCATTGGAATAACTATTATTTTTTTAAATTAAATTATGTATCTTGGTCGAGTTTAAAACTTTTCCTAAAATTTAGGCTCAGTTTGAAATTCTTCATAAGATTTAGGCTCACTTTAAAACCTTGCGCGTACGTAATAAAATATTTTTACTTGGGCTCAGTTTAGAATTCCACCTGCATATTCACTCACTCACCCATTATGATCAACTACTCTGAAAGCTAGAATAAAATGGTATATTTATTTTATACCACATCATTTTAGAATTCATGGTCGTGGAAGCTCTAACCATTTGTTTTGGTTCCAAGTGTGGTAGTAAGTTATTTTTTGAAAACTATTGGGATATGTCTATCATTGTTTTAGAGAATTGGACGGATCAATCGCTAACACGACTCGTTTCTAACAATTTTTCATACTTTCTTCCATATGTATTAAGTCACAACACATGGCAAGGGAAATCTCTAGATTTTGCTATACAAAACCTAAACAACTGGTTGGTTGTTTTTCTATTTAAATTTTTATTCAGCCGCATTAGATCGTCCACAATCATGGAGAAAATCCATGCACCATACCCAAATTTGGTATGTAAAGCAATCATAGTGGAGAGGGCCAAACTCATATTTTGTCTGGTTTTTTAGGGTTTGAGACAAAATTTGTTCTGAAATCCTGACCAAAACCAAATATACTCGAGCGTAAGTATAGTGAGCATTTTAGATTAGGCATGAGTATAATAAGCATATGAGGGTTGAGCGATAATATAGCGAGCGTCCCGGTGGAGCGGAGATATAACGTGTGCCCCCACCGGACATAAACTATACGCACGCCTAATATCATGCTTGCTAATTAAAGCATACATTTAGTGGGGTGATTGCAATACTTGAGCTTGATTATTAAAGCATACATTTAGTTGGGCGGTTGCAATACTTGCGCCTGGACTCTAGATGTTAATTTCATTAACGTCCCATATCAGGCGTTTGTGTAATGTACGCCCCACACTGAGCATTCACTAAATCAACACCCCAGTCAGGCGTGGATTATATCATCGCTCAACCAGCGGACGAGCTTTTATCAACGCTCGATATCAGGCGTTATTTATATCTGCGCCAAACTAAACTTTAGTCTTCTGCCGTTGCACTTGAGCGCTGAAAAGACCAAATTTTTTTTGTTTTTGGTCTGGTTTTTAGTATTTGGCTGAGTCCATGATTATGGACGCTCTTACTACCACACTCCTCTCTTTTCTATTCATATCTTCAGATCAACTCATGCACAACCTAGAAAAAATTTTCTACATAGCCTTTAGTTTCTATTAAATCCTTCGCTTTCCTCTTCTTATTTCTTCTTTAAATTCAATGCGTTGATTAATGGATTAACTGATGATGATGGTGGAATCATTTGTTAGCTCATTACCTATCCTCTTCAAACTGTTTATTTTATTTTTTTTTCTTATTGTTTGAAATTCCCTTTTGTGTTGTTTGATTTTTTTTTATTAATACTCGTCAATATACCGATCGTGATTTTCTAATTCTGAGTCACCTGTTTCACCTTTTCCTAAAAGAAACGAATAACTTTTGATTAAAGGGAATAAAAGGTAAAAAATATGACAACTTTGAACATCGACTGTTTTGAATAGGCACTGACTTGGCAACTCACTGCCTTTGAAATGCTTTATTTTTTTTACTTTATTTTTGAATGAAAACAACATTAAAATAGATCGATTTTGAATGATCTAATTGATATTTTGAAGAACTTTGAACATCGAATTTGTTTGTTTAATTGCGCTTGATCCAATTTTGTAATCAATTTGTTTGATTGTGTAATATTCTATCTCAATTTAAAGAAATTTTGAAAGCAAAAAAACTAATTTTGATGGAATGAAATAAAAATTAAAAATTGATGGCTCATTAAAGAAAAGTAGAAATTGATGTGAAATAGGAGTGAGATTATTGGTCAATCAGAAGAATATGGGGAAAGTTTAATCAAAATTGATTGAGATTTGATCAATTTTGAAGAAAATAATATGAGTAAAAACGTAAAAAAAAATGAGACCATAAAAATGCTTCTGACAGATTACAGAGTCCTCACCATATAGAGGACTCATTTCAGTCGTCCAACTAAGCTTGTGATGGTGATAATAATAACTTCTTTCATGGGCAGAGAATAATATTTTTCATCTACAAGTTGTTGTTCATAGTAGAATGATTACTTACCATCAATATATCCTTAACCTGTAAGGAAACAACAATCGTCAACCGCCATTCTTGATTTTTCTAGCAAATAAGATGTCGTAATTTGAATTACCTCCTCTATTAATTTCGAAATGGTAAAACCTTCATTCCGTTAATTTTACCGTGAACGGCCAATTAAATGACCACGCATAATACAGGTGTGTGTAAAATTACAATTAAAATTAAAATATTACTTATAAATTTCTATAAATACCCTTTAGAGAAAAAAAAGACACTTGTAATAATACATATACTCTAACCCAATGGTCCCGATCAAACATGTTAAACGAACCAAAAGAAACACCATCTTCTTCATCGCCTAAATCCTAATTGACAGAGGTTTTAGAGTTAGAACACCAAATTAGGTCGAAATTTTGATGTGTACTATTTTATAAAAAAAATTTAATAGATGGGTATGCAAGATAAGATTTTAAGAGTTCAATTCTATACTCAGATTTTGAATCGGGTTAAAACTTGGATATGAAAATTAAAATCTATTCAAGAACAACCCCTAGCTTTTTTGGATTTTTTTTTGTCGAATTTTCTGTTTAGAACAACAAAATCCGAGTAACTAAGATCAAGATTTGACAACTAGCACCATTATCATACTAACTAGAAGGAAGAGCTTCATTTGCACGATTATGAAGCAGAATATGCTTTCTACAGCGATTTGGTGAAAACCCATAGGTATTTTTGATTTGGGTGAAAACCCAACAGTAGCAACCAACCACTGGGTCCACTACTAGATTTCGTCTTCTTCGATTATGTGTCTTTCTCTCCCCCATCCTCCATTAACACTGCTAGCTATTCTTAGTTCTTCAAATATTAAATTAAGCAATATTCATCAACACTCAGATTTTAGTGCCTTATAATGGAAAACACTAATACCTCTTCTTTTTATAACGACCACCTTCACTTTGTTCTTGAATAGTAGAGCGGTCGCTGAATTCAACGTTATTAATGTGCTTATAGCAAAGATGATCTTTAATTTAATCGACATAAAATATTATTGTTTGATGTTTTTAATTTGTCGACAACAACAATATAAGATAAACGGACAATCAAGAATAACCTATTTTTAATCGATTTTATACTAAAGGGTAGTTTAGGATTTTTAGTTTTTAATTTTATACACACGTGTATTGCACATTGTCATTTAACTGGGTGTTCATGACTGAGTCAACAAAAGAGAGACTTCACCTATTATAAATTAATAAGGGAGGTAATACAAATTAGAACATTATCCAGGGGAGGTAATGCAAAATCCCCCTAAAACACTACACCGAATTCAAGGATTAACAACTCAGATTCGCAACAACTTAAACCCTGTTGTGAAGTCGTAACTAATTATTTTTGTTGCCAAATTTTCGCAACTGCCCATCCATGTTTCAAATTTCGAACTCCCCAAGCCCTGTTGCTAGTCGCAACAGTTTTTTTTAAGGCGTGTGAAAGTCGCATGTGCGAGAAAACATTTTTTCCACTAATTCCACCCAAAAATTTGAATCGAAAAAAAAAACATGATTTGGTTTTCCGCCCTTCCCACCTATCGGGTTTTACCCTCCAAAGCCTCTACTTCACAACCAGAAACCATTATCTCTGCGTTACTCTTTTACTCTATCTCTCAAAATCCAGATCTGAAGAAATTATTTTCCAAAAACTTGTCGTCATTAAAACCAGACCAAGTAAGTTTTCTGTAAGTCTTAATAATGTTACTCCTTTCTGTATTTTGGTAGATTGATAGTTATGGTTTGGTTTTTATATTTGTTGATAGGTTTTTTACAATATTGCAAGTGGAAGATTCAATCTGAGATTTTAGGTCATTTTTCACGAAAAGTGTTTACTGCAGCAGATGCTATTACTAATCATAATAAACTTGATATGGTCATCTTCTTTATCTAGTTTTTTGTTTTGGGTTTGAAAAAAAAAAGAAGACGATATCTATTTTTATCCAAAAGATGCTTTTTGTAAATCATTTATTATAGTATTGTCGCTTACCTTGGCGGGATTCTTATTTGTGGAAAATCTGTCTAGTTAGTGTTTGTGGTCTTGCGTTAGAACATCATATACAACTAGAGCTTTTTTTCCCCTTATAGGAGAGTTGCATTTACTGATATTTTGTTGTCATGTTTTCTCATTTGTTTCACAGGAGAACAGAAAGACAAAACATCAGCAGTTGCTTTATGAAACCAAACTGTACAATATTCTTTAAGGAGGAAGTATGTGGAACTGTAATCTACGGCTGATATTGTCTTTGTTTTTTTCTAACGCGATCTTAATAGTCTAACAATTTTCTATCAGGTGGTATTGTTGCCATAAAATGGTGTGGATTAGATGAGGAAGATAATGTCCTTGTAGTCGACTTGTTGGGCCAAAGTCACGAAGATCTGTTCGTCTACTACGGAAGGAAGTTTTCTCGTAAGAACGTCTGAATGTTGGCCGATCAAATGGTAAACCAATTTAGAGATAATGATGTTTCTAGGTTCTTGTAACATCTCTGCTTTTTAACTAGGCTAGATAGAATCCACCTTATTGGTATTGCTCATGTCACACCTTTTATTAAATTACTTTCATGTCTTACCTTTGGTGTGTGTGCATTTATTTGACTGACCTTGTACAGGGGGTTGTGAATGTATAACTTAGATCAAGATAACCCCATCAACTGTTATCATCTAGGTCCACATATACAAACCCAAATACCTATAACTAGGCCTGTCAACGGATGTTAACGGAACGGATATTGGTTCATCCGTATCCGATATCAGATAAGCTTATCGGATATCCGATATCCGATAATATCCGACGGACATTCAATCTTCATATCCGATTCCGTTTCGTTAAGATTATCGGATATCCAATAATATCCGGTAAATATTCCAAATTCCCCACTTCCTTTCATTGTGTTCCAAATACAGTGTTCTAACAAACAAAGTCCACATTGAAATCCCAAGTGAGAGGTTTTAAATGCAATGTCTCCGTTGCAGTGCTCTAAATAAATTTTAGAAGAGAGACTCTAAAGTTTATTATATCCAATTATAATCAAAGGGGCACAGGCACCAACATAAATCCTAAGTGCAATGTTTTAAATGCCATCGGAGATCAACCCAGGCTCAAAGCGTTACTACTGCCATGTTCAAAAACTCTGATGAGGAACAACAGCCACTTCAAGATCGTTCTTACTCCATTGTACCAATTCAGATTACTCAAAGAGCCTGAATGAATAGACTGTTGCACAAGACTAGTTTGTGAAAACCTACATGTTAATTGTAGGAAATGCAATCAATCTTCAAACCAATAATAAGATAATTGGGGTAAATAGTCCAAACACTAGACAGGAAATAGGGGGGAATCAAATTGTTCCTTGTTAAAAAAGTACCTTATGGTTAATACAGCTGATCACATAAACTTGTGAAAAATAAAAAGATTTAATCAACCATACAATTCATCAGTGAAACATCATGGAATTATTATATCAAATAACAATAATGTAGGTACGTTTCCAGGCATACGAAATCAGAGCCAGTGCATCAGAGCAAGCAGACATCAGTACCAACTCTTTGATTTCTGTACACAATACCATGCTTCCCTCATTATTTTTCCGGAGCATCGGCTTAATTGTGCACATCTTTACAATACAAAATTCATCAATTTTGATAATAAAAAGTTCTAATTAGAGCCTCAGACTGTCCTAGTTCATGATTTGTTTTCAAGTTCACATTACTACCAGTATCAGGGAGTTTCAAAACAAACTCAAAAGAAGAGATATTACATAAACAGAGAAGGGAGACAGGGATACTATTGACCATGACCATGACCATTAATAGTTCAATTTGCTCCCAGGAAGTGGGTGACCAGAACATCCTGCAGCCTAATTTTTGGTGGTACTAGAGAGGTTCAATATTCAGATTTTTGTATGCCTTCACCTGGGTTAGAGGGAACCCTTCACAAGTTCTCAACAGCCTAAGGCTTAGAACCAAAGGCCAAGAAGGGGGATTCAAAATAGTTTCCAACCAGTAAAAGACATGCCACAATCATATATTGAGTGCCTGATCCAACCCTTTGAAAAAAATATATTGATTAATTGAGAAAACAAAGAAATCGAGTAAAATTTCATAGTTTGTTAAGGAAACATCAAATTTGTTGATCTCCTACCCAAAATATAATTAATGAATAGATTCAGTTTCAGTAAGTACAGATCTCCACAACACAAAATTCATACTTACAGATAAAATTGTGAATGGTCTTAGTAGATACAGTATCAGTCACTTATACTGATTAGACTAGACTAAAAATACCAAAAAAAAATCAATTAAAAGGAAATTAAAGAGCAATTGAACGAGGGAAAACTGTATTCACATACCTCAACAGTCCAAATGAAGAAATCCAATGGCTCTGGTTGTTTATCTTTATTCATCTCCCAAAAAAGCAGCTCGGAAACCTAAATTAAGATCATAACAGAAAAGAAAAAGGAAAGACTGAGAGATCAAACTATGAAAAACCTGGAAGAAGAAAAAAACTTTAGATTATGAAACCCTAACAGAACTGGACTTGAGCTGAAACCTGGAAGAAGAAAAAAACGAAAAATCAGCACCCAAAGTGTGCATCCATTTCTATGGTTATCATTTGAAGATCAGTTCATAACCCTAACTTAGATTCTTGCATAAATGTGGCTCTCCAATTAACTCCTCAACTTACACTTTTGCAGAGATTTAAATGAAGGAAGGAATCTCCAAAAATGAGTTTGGTGGCAGTGTAACCTAGTTTTTAGTCGAGAGGAACACCTAATTTTTTTATTTTATTTACACTTCACTTACACCCTTATCGGATACGGATAATATCCGTCGGATAACGGCTTAGCCGGTTCCATTACGATAATCCTTAATATCCGATAGGAATATCCGTATCCGATATCCGATATCCGTTATAACGGATAATATCCTATAGGATCCCGGATTATCGGAAACGGATGTCGAATTTCGGATAAAGATTGACAGCCCTATATATAACTATAAATACCATTTACATCTTGGTATTTCATGGTAAATCTTATAACACAATAGCGCATTTAATATCTCTCACTTTTTCTTGTTGGGTAGTCCAATGGTTCTTCTTCCTTCTTAATGCTTTTTGTTGTAGTGGGGGTTGGTAGATATCGTCTTACTTGTTATGTCACTTTTGCATCCTGAAGGAGGATCATATCATAACTATCATATTCAGTACGCATTGGCTCTGGTTCATATGCTACTCAACCTGTCTACATTTCTCTTTATTATCATTTTTTTACGCAGCTATATATAGTGCACAAATAGCAAAATATCTTATAAAACACAGTTTGCTATTACCCCGAAAACTCATTTGGGAAAAGTAGTTGTATGAATGCAATATCCCAAATTTTTAACTTGGTGTGGTTGTTTAGGTACTAAAATAGAGCTTCAACTTATTTGGTGTTGTCAATGATGACATTATTAATTTCATGGATTTGGTAAGCTTATAAACTTCTTATTAGTAGTGTCTTTCCTTTTCAACTTTTTTTTCTTTTTTGCATATAACCATTTTACTGTATCTTGCTGCAGTACTTTAACATAACAAGGCACGACGCGGTCAAAGCTCTCAATATCTGTAAAAGAGCCGGTCATCAGGTTTGTAATCATTTTAGCTTTCATAACAAAAGAAGATAATTGACTTTTGAAAGTTATTGATGATTCAAATTTACTTGTTGGTTGTACATGCTAAACACCTTGCTGATTTTTACGAGTTCTGCGAGGGGTTGGATTTGACTAGGAACTTCCAGTTTCCAACTTTGAGACAGGTTTTTCTTCATTTGCTATTATTACTCACAAGTTCTGATAATTAGTCAAGAGTTCTTGTTTAGGTTTTGCATTTGTTGAACTAGTTTTCTTCTTTCAATACAGCCACCCCCATCATGTCCTGTGATGATTTTGTAAATAATGGTAAATAATGGTTCGTTCAAGACTTGTGAAGATTTGTTTTTAAATTTAATTTCTAAAAATAGAAAAAAAACTCAAATAAAATTTATAACAAGATTGAGAGTAAACTGAGGCCAAGATTCCACTATTTTCCAAATTTTAAAGTGATTCGATTCAATAATTATAATTAAAAAATTCTTACGTTTAATTTGATTCTAAAATATTGCAACAAATAGATTTTTAAAACAACAATTGTATAACAAAATGATGGAACATCTAAACCTAGGCCAAAGCATGAACCATCTAACGAAATCCAATTGCTTAACAAAAATCATTAAATCAATTTTAGACCAAGGCAAATAATCATAAAAGAATTGCACAAATTAATTAAATAAATATTACCACATAAGTTTTGGAAAAAATAGCTTCTCCGTCGCCCATTGATGGGGTTTAGCTCCTCATGTTGAAAACACTCTCAAAATACTCATTCATTGCTCAAAAAGGTGTTTACAAATGGTGAAAAAGAGTGAAAATAATAAAAACAGTGAGTTTGCAACTTTTATAAAGGTTACAGACTCACTGTTACAGATGGATAACTGTTTCCTGAAGATATGTGTTGCAAATGAAGATATCCGTTACAAAGTTAAAAGCTTTAGCAACGAAATCTTCAAACTTTTCGTCATGGAATCTTCAAACTTTTCACAACAGAATATTCATCTTCTTCATCATGAGAAATTTCTTGATTTTTGATTTGGTGATTTCAGCCTCTCCCGGCGCGGCGCCCCCTCCCTCCTCCTTTAACCTCTCTATCGATATCATATTTATAATAAAACACCAACTCAACTACAAATCTCTTCCAAATCTTCCATTCAAATAGAATTATTCTCGTCAGATCGTAATCAAATATTTTTCTTCCCTTTCGCTGATTTTTTTTCTTACAACTTGGTTATTCTGTTCATTCTTTGTGATACGACAATATCAATGATTTGTGCTGTTGTTATGCGAAAATAATATTTAGTTAAAATAAGAAACTTTTCTACCTGATTTGGCAAGAGCCGAGATCTTGTTGTGATTTGGAAGTTCCCCATATTTGTAAAACTCCTCTTTATTAGTTAAGATACTATTCGTGTATTAACGTTGGAGATAACCCAAAATCTATTCACACAAATCTTCACAAATTCGAGCAAAATATTTTCCCGCCAAAAATAATTCTTTTGAAATGTATAAGAAGGTGGGTGCCTTAAACACTCCATGGGTGCCTTTATCAATTTTGATAGGGGTGTCCTTATCTAAAATAAGGGTGCGTTTAGTAATTTTTCATGGGGGGGGGGGGGGTCCAAACATCACTTTTCGAGCCAATTTTTCCACAAAAGTTTATTTATCCAAAAACACCTATAAAGACATAAAAACTATAATAAGTATAAAATCGAGTACCAACAATACATATAATTGAGATCAAATCAGACACAAAAATGTGTCTATCATCCTGCTATAATGGAAGATTACATAAGAGAAGCACCTCGTACCGATTCTACTTCAAATAAAGACTGGTTAGTATTTCTCCAATATATCAAGTGTTTTGTTTTTATAGCGGTTTCGATTCTAATATATCAATTTGTTAAACTAGGAGGATCATGAGATAAAACAAGTAGAGGAGAAACAAGAAGAACCTTCAACCGGAAGAGGAAATACTTCTAAAACAAGAAGAATAATAGAAAGTTGTAGAGGAAGAACCACCTCAACCTGAACTTGAGCCTGAACCAGCTCCTCTTATAGATATCAGATATTTTATGGTAGGATTATTACATTTTCCTAATGATTGTATATTTTTTTGATGATTTTTAGGTCTTTTTAAGAAACATTGATCTGCCCTGAATCAAATTGAGGTTGTCATGTTATGAATTAGATAGTTCAGACTGTTCTACGGGTTCCCTCTATAATATTAAATTGAGATTGTATCTTAGACACTCTGTGCCAGATTTTGGTTCTATCTCTTATCAGAACATGTATGGTTGATCTAACCGTATGATATATCATTACTTTATGCATTTCTACATTTCCTGTATCTAATAATGTGGTTTGTACTTGTATTTCAAGGTTGTCGCATAACGCGTAGGAGTTGAACTCACCATGCATTGATATCAGATGCTTGATTCAAGTTACAAATATGAGTTTCTTATTGAAATTTAGGTTGTCGCATAGAGAAGAATTTTGTATCTTAGACACTCACCATGATGTTGTTACTTCTGAAACTAAACTAAATTAGAGTCTTATTGAAATCTATAGTAAATGTGTAGATGCACATATACTTGTTTCATTCTCTTTCTTTTGTAAAATGTCTTAAATGTTGTTCTCATGTATCATTGAACATATCAATATCAATATAAGTGGTATAGAATATGATTGATTGATTGATAGAATCACATGGTTATGGGGTAGTTGTAGGATAAAATAGAATTGGGTGTGTATGTGTGTGGGGGTGGGGGGTTGACCAGATCAATAAAGACTGACTTTTTTTTGTTGCAAAAATTTACAAAAACTGGGTTTTGTTGCTAAATTTTTACCATAAAGTTTTGGGTCGGTCTTCGTTGATATAGTCAAGATTTCGCAACTAATAGTAAAAAAAATCGCAACTGGATGTAATCCTGGTCAAAGTTGCGAAATGTTTACTATTAATTGCGAAATCTTGACTAAATTATATTTCGGTTGCAAAAATTTGTTACAGCATGTTTCGCAACAGCTGAGTGCAGTTGTGACCCCGATTTGCAACAACCGGAGCCAATTGCTAATGTTCATTTTTGGTATAGTGAGAGTTTGGAGAAGCATTAAAAAAACTCTAGAAATTATTGTTGCCACAGAAAATTCCTTGAACATTACAAAGGAGGAGGCCAAGTTATTGCTGCCATGTTCATTGCTTCTATCAGTTGTGTAATCTTCTTTAGATCTCAATTAGATCCAAAAAACATTATACAACTGTTTTAAAAAAATAATCCAAAAAAATAAATAAAATGTTAACACCTTCTCCTCCTTTCCCATCTTACATATCTTTAAATTCTTCAAGAAAATCATCACTGAATTTCACTTCAAATCCTCATACACAACTAATTCATCAGCAACGTCTAAACCCCAATTGTAAAAAAAAATCGAATTGAAGAACTTAGGCTTTTAATTGTAAAACAAAATCAAATTCCAAAAACAAAAGTTAAGAAATTCATATTGATTAAAAGCTAGGGTTTCAATTGTTGGAGAAAGAAACAACTGAACAAGTTGTTTCCTTGTTAGTGGTACTGTTGTACTGTTGTTAATGATTGTTAGTGGTAGTGGTGGTACTGTGAGATTGTGTTGTGAGAGGAAGAAGAAAAAGGTAAGAAGAACTTAGGAGAAGAAATAAAGAAGACAAGAAAATAAGTTGTTGCTTTATAACCTTTGTTGTTGTTGTTAATGGTGATGGAGGTGGTGGTGAGTGGATGATGGTGATGGTGAGTGGTACTGGTGAGTAGTGGTGTTTTGAAAGTGTAAGAGGAAGAAGAAAAAATGGAGGCGAACAGAGATAAAGAAGAAAGAAGGAGGAGTTTCTTATTTATGACTTAGGGTTATATAGATATCGAGGGCTAGGATTAAACACCTACAAAAATTATTGTCTAGAATTTAGTTGGTCTAGATCGATTTGACTCGGTCGATTCTGGATTTCAAACTGTGAACCGAACTGATAGATAAATTGTTCCCATCTCAAAAGTCGTTATAACCGTTGGATAAACAGTTCGGCTTGATTTTGGCCGAATTCTATCAATTTCGACTCGGTTCTGTCGGTCTGGCCGGTTTTCTATGCAACCATACTCTCATCTGTACTGATCCCTGTTCATTAGTTATAACTATTCTAAAAGAAAAGGATATGTATAATCCCTTTTCACTGGTTATAACTATTCTAAAAAAAGATATGTAATAATCGTTATGCAAGATAAGTCTTGCATATTAAACTTAATCTTCTTTGGCATTTGACACATGCCATGCCAAATGTAATAAAAATCTAAGTACTTGTCTATTTTTGGGTTAACATATTTACTTACTAAATTGTTGACCACTAATGTATTTATAAATATATGTTAGTCCTGATTTGTTTTGTTGTTTGTAAAAATGTCAATGTACCTTGTGATATTCCAAATATATTCCATTGAGTCAACACCACTTACTTAGAGAATTAGATAATTTGAATAGGATTATCAATGGATATCCAAATATCTGGATTCGTCCAGGAATCGGATAAATTGAAAACGGGTCTTGGTCCTAAAACTGGATCCGTTAGTGATTTTGGACCCTAACGGGTAGGATCCGATAAGACGCGATAATAAACGTTCTATCCGGTCCTACCCGATGGATACCCGTGGATAACCGGGTAATTTATAGAGGGTTAATTTGTAAAATTGGATAGCAAAATTATATCATATATATAGAAAAATTAGATCTTCACTTCATTTCATTCTTTTTTTTTACTGATGAGAAGAGAAGACTTCTTCAGAAACAACCCATCGGCTGTGATTAAATGATGCGTATGCACCAAACCCATCTTCTTTTCCGACCACAACAGTGACAACACCACCAAATCGACAGCAGTGATAGTAGTTACGTTCTCAACATCAAAATCAGGATTCCTCCTCTAGTCAGTCAAGTATTCAGTCTCATCATGAAATGGCAGTTATAGGTGGAGGAAACCCTCATGCAAAATCTCTCAATTCAACTTGTATGGGTGCAAAATCTCTCAATTCAACTTGTATGGGTAACATTATTTTAACGTGGTTATATTGTTCTTTGATATAAGCAGGATATGATGAAACTAACGGAAGACAAGATGACGTATACAAGTTAAATCCTTTGTAACTTAGGCAACTCCCTATTTTAGCTTACCTAAAGTCAATCTACGGTATGTTTTTTTCTTATCTTATCGTGTTTAAGAGTGTGGACCCGATAATTACCCGAACCCGGTAATTACCTGATGTTTTAATAGGGTCCGGTTCTAGGTCCATAGAATTAGGAACCGGACCCGGAACCGTTAGGACCCGGAACCGATTAAATTATCAGGGTCCGGGTCCGGGTCCTATGATACCCGAAAGGACCCCGGATCTATTGACAGCCCTAAATTTGAGTTCAATATGAGTGCATGCTAAATAAAACATGAAAGCTAGTTTTGACCGGAAAAAACATTCCAATAAAAAAGGTTGAAATCTGCACTCTAGTTTTAGAAAGGTGAACAAATTTGGACTCATAATTAAAATTCAATCACTATTTAACTCACACAGTGAACTTTCCCAACCAGTGCCGTAAGGGACTCATACGGTATCCAAAATTTACACTTATTGTTAGTCGATTCCGCATGTTTTTCTGAGACCTATTTAGTTGTACCAACGGTTAGTCCGGATTATCATTCCTCAAAAATTCCATCGTTAGAGCTTAGAAAAATTAATGCGATGTAGACAATTACTTGACCAACTAATAGCTATCACCTGTTTGAGGGTCTTTACATAACCTGATCGATGATGTTCACAACGAGATGTGCATCCCCTTCGATAATGATATTTCTGAAACTTTTCTTTATACTGAACTGCAAAGCCAAAACAAACCTCTACTTTCAGCTTCAACTGTGAGATTACTGTTGAAGTAGTTAGTAGAACATCCCTCAAAGTTAGCCTGGTGGTTTATCACGATAGTTGTACACGCTGCTTAACCCATGTTAAACGCCCAATCAACATTTATCGTGATAACATCTTGCTCAGGAGCACACAACTGTTAATGTGACTTGGGCCAATATTCTTGTTGGATGTTGGACTTGAGTCTTCACTCTTCAATCTTTATCTTAAAAATTGTGTAAAATCTAATTTACGAGGAATGATCATCCTTAATTAAAACCTAATCAAGTACAAATCGATCAATTTACAGTGTTTTCAGGGTGTTTGGGTGCTTGGCTTTGTACTTTGTTTAGAAAAGGGACAAAGCTACACGCTGCTGGGACAAATTATGTGCACCGTGTTTCGGCAGACCACCATTAATAAAGGACAGTTAGAAATATAATTCCCCAAAAAATAAAGGACAGTTAGAAATACATGGGACGGTAGGTTTAGGATTCACTCTTTAGAAAATAGGATTCCTGGGAATGGAATTCCCTTCCCACGATCCGAATACGCCATAAAAAGAATTATTAGCTTCTTCATCTGCTGCTTTCTTCTTCTTCTTCTTCAATTTTTCTTCAAGTTAGGGTTTCATCTGGAACAATGCCGCCCAAAAAGGTATACAAAAGTTCCAATTTTTCTTCTGAATAGCTTCCCCAATCTTAATGTGTAACAATACCATCTGTTCTGTGAGTGTTTATTTCACTGAGTTTATTTGCTTTTTTTTTAGACTGCATTTTTATTTATTTGCCTGATTCTTCATAGTAGATGGGCTACAGAAATTTGTTCGACTTATCAAATTTTCTTACAATTTTCTTGGAAAATTTTGCAGAAACTAACACGATATGATGCCGCTTATGATCATTTGGGGCCAGCAGGTCTAGGGTTTCCAAAGAGAGTTATTCGGACTAAAATTGATTCCTTTTGAAGGTAAACACCCAAAAAGATTACTCACTTTTTGTTATTTGAACTAAAAAGAAACCCCTTCTGTTGAAATATTCATTTATCCATAAATATATATTTGTAGGTTTATGGTAAAGATGAAGGTTGGATCTTCATTGAGGAATGTTCCTATAAGTTACTGATTTAGTGCCTCTTGGAAGATCAAGAGATATTACTCTTAAAAGGACAAGAAGAAGAAGAAGACCTAGGGAACCTACTTCTGAATATCGAAAGAGGAAGAAGATGAAATGACTGACCAGCAACTTCTGGTAAGTTCTTTTCATTAACTTACCAGATCATTTTGTGTCATTAGTTTTTACTGAAAGATTGTGAATTTGCAACCGATTCATATATGCCCTTATTCATATTAGTTTGTGTATCTCATTTTGTCTGCAATACTGCTCAGTGTACTTAGTGTAGATTTTGGTTAGTTTTATTTGAGGCAGCTTCTTATGAACTTATTTAACCCCATGAGATATTTGTTTGTAGTTCAATTTTGTTTATACTATACTAGACCATCATGTCTTTGTATAATGCTTTATAATGTTCATATGATTTGCCTAAATGTTTGATATCATATTTAGTGTATTTGTTAATTGTGCTGAAATCATAGGATCATTGCCTGTTTATTTACCTAATCATTGAAATTGGGATATGGGTGGTGGGAAGACAACTCTTGGGATCCACTTGACATAAAATTTCTATAATCTTATAGCACAACGTAGTTGGGGAATTTGTTACAGGATCATAGAATTGAGTTATTTATTAATTGGCTGGGAGTGCATAACTTAGTAATCAAGTCATTAGAGGCAGTCATAAGTCGTTATAGTGTGTTCTGGACTTAATGTTGTATCTGCCATTTATTGTGGATTCTGCGTGTCAAGTCCTTATTCGTCATAATTGGACACCAGCAAAATAGTTGGATAACTCTTCCTATTTCATCTTTAAGATTTTTTCCTCCATGTTTCGCATGTTACTAGTTACAAAAGCATTATTTTTCCTTCAGAATAACTAAGTTCAGCTGATATTTCTTCCATCCTTGTGTCTAGAGAAAGAATTCAACCATTGTTGAATTGAGTAGCACTTGGTCATCCTCAGCTGCAAGGACATCAAATGCAATTGATATATTTGAACCCACTGGCTATGAGCCTAGGACTGAGGAGGTGAAGAAGAGAATAGAAGACAACAAGTATCTTTTGCCAACTGCAGAAAAAGAGAGTTCTCAAAGAAAACTTGCTGGTCTTGTAGCCATTGGAAATGATGGTGGCAAGTTGGTTTCTGCACAAGAGAAGTTGCAAGAAAGACTTACTGGGCCTGTATGAGGAGGCCCTGTTTTGGTTTGCTTGACTGTGAGGATGACGGGGAAGAGGAGTATGTGTTCTCTGAGACAAAGGCTTCAGTACGCGAACGAACGGCCAGAGAGGGGTCCGTAATTCCTAAGGAAGTACAGAATTCTTGGTGGGATGTGGTGGGTGCAGCATAGATGATTAACTCGTACAACCTTTGCTGGGTATACCAGGCTACTAGTTTGTTAATTAATAGGTAGAGGGGACTGACCTTGAACACACAACAGAAATCAACATGACACCAACCTAACCCTTGACATTGAAGTTCCTCTGCTGCTTAAGAGGATGTTGTATACTTTTTTCTTTAGGTATGTTGTTCTTTGTGAATTCTTATTACTTGGATAAAATATATATATGTACATAAATAGACAGACCAGGAATGTTTGGAATCATAACTGCACCAAGCTTTCAGTTGGGAGTTATCTTCTTCTCTTCTTTGTCCCTTTCCTTCCTTTAAATTCATCTTACGTGTACTCAAAAACTAGACCTCTACTGCTGTGACTTCGCATTACCGATTAAAATATTAGGTCTGATGCTTGCTCTTAGACGGTATTTTGCCTTTTCGGTTTCTTAGTAGTTGTTATATATTAATGACTTTGGCCTAGGGCCCTAGACTAAGTGGTCGTAAAATCAATACTATAAGAGAGGCCAGAAATATCCTTCATTAGTTTATTTTCTTGTTACCGTTTTAAGGTGCACAAAGATGAAGGGAATTAATGAATTGCATCATTGGATGGATAAGGTAAATACTTAAATATTGGTTGCAAAAGGAGAAAAAAACAAGACTTTGGAAAATCATTTTCCTTGGAAGTTCTTAAATGCATGTATTATTAAAACAAACAGTTGCATAACTATAGTCTACACTAGATGGTATGAAGTCTATAGACTAGGACACGGGACACCGTCTTGCCCTAAAAATAGAGCCAATAGTCCATAAGGGTATTTGGATACTTTTCTGGAAGTTACTTTTTAACTTAAATTGTGTAAAAGGCCAGAAAATAATTTGGGAATAGAATTTTATCATGAATTTTTAGTAAAAAAAATATATTTTTTGCAAAGTAAATTATTTTTGTTTTAAACAACTAGGATTAATTTCTGCTTATGGTATCAAGTACAAAGGTATTTGTTGAATTATCCATGTATTTAAACATCAAAATATGATATAAATCAAGATAGGCACCAAATTCAATATTTTTTAATAACAAATTAACACGGTAATTGGATTTAATTTTAATAACAAGGAAGAATTTTTTTTTATAACAAGAAAATTAGAAAGACAAACTATCTAACTCTGACTAATCTAGGATGAAAAACACCCTGAATGTCAGCAACAAGATTACTAACAATAACTTCAGGAGGATTGTTGAACCATATTACTTATAACTGTCTATTGGAAGCCTTCTTCGACAATGTATCATCCATAAAAGTAGCCTCTCTATAATGTTGTTCAAAGTTAATATCTTGGAATTTCATCTTCATTTCTTCAATATCCTGTATTAGACCTCTGAGATGCCACAGAGCCAAAACTTATCCTTTGCACAATTGACTAGCATATGAGGAATCACATTCAAATCCAGCCTTCTAATTCCCAATTGAAGAGCAAGTTTTACACCGTCTCTATCAACCCAAACTTCTGCCATATTGCTTCAATTTTGATGAATATGCTTAGGAAAGCCTGCCACGAAAGAGCCATCATCATCTCTAACCACACCACTAATATCTGTAAAAAGAGAGTCAGACGAAGCACCATCCGTATTCAACTTTTGATAACCATTATTAGAGAATTTCCATTTAACCATAACCTCCTGCAAAGAATTAGAATGGTCATCCTTATTCATAACTAAGAAATAAAACTCTCTCGCTCTCATAATAGCCAAGGAAATACTTTTAAGAGGAGTAAACCTTTCTTTTTCATAAATCCACCTATTTCTATTATTCCATATGCACCATAGAACTTGTGGGACAAGATAGCTCCAACTAATTCCACCAACAGTTGTATCAATCGAACACAACCGTCTTAAAAAAGTTGGTGACATATAATCCAGATCAAGACATTTCCTTGTCATAGTATGTAATTTATTCCAAATTGGAACATCATATTTACAATTGAAAAGAAAATGATGAACAATTTCAAAATCATTTTGACAAAAGGAACATCCAGGATTTAAGGCGATTCTTTTCCTATAGAGAGACTCATTTAAGGTTAGTTTGTTGTGGCAAAGTTTCCACATAAAGATTTTGATTTTTTTGGGCATTTGATACCCCACAAATACTTCCAGTCTATATTGATAGTCTGATTAACAAGTTTCCTGGACATAAGATAGTTGTTGGCCTCTTTAACACTAACCCTACCATCTTTCCCTTGACTCCACATAATGGAATCAGGATTACCATTATTTGTAGGAATATACAAAGAAAGGATGTTATTCACCACATCCAAAGGAATTTAATTACTTAGAAAGATCCTACTATTTGGTAACGGGATCAATTACATCCTTGACTCTAAGCCTAGCTACATTTACATGGTCCAAACTGATGACTTCAGAAAGAGGCAAGTCAGAAATCCATGGGTCATTCCATAAATTTACCTTATTTCCATCTCCAATACACCATCTAAGGATGCCTTTAATGACTTCTTTACCTTTCACTAAGCTTCTCAAACTACTTGATCACCCATTTTTAACATTGCTTGACCAGAAATTTACATCTTTAAAATACTTAGCCTTGAGCAAAAGAGCTACATTAGAGTCAGGATTCTCACTAATCTCTAGGACATTTTAGTTAATAAAGCCAGGTTGTTAAGCTCTGTATCTCTCAATCCCAACCCCCCATACTCCATAGAACTACAAACCGTATGCCAATTAATATTATGCATTTTCTTAGAATCATTATCACCTCCCCATAGGAAATTCCTCCTATATTTATCCATCTTAGTCACCAGCCCTTTTGGCAGCTTCAACATAGACATAACATGTTTAGACACAAGGTCGAACAACCTTAATTAAAAAACTTCTACCAGCTATATTCAGATTTTTAGATTTCCAACCAGCCATTCTATTACTAAGTTTTTCCTGTAAATCAAAGAAGATTTTTTCAGACATTCTACCCCACTGTAAAGAAATACCAAGATACTTACCTAGAGATTTAGACACCTGAACCCTTAGAGCCCTAGCCATTCCCATAGTGAAGTTCCTACCAAGATTACTTGAGGTAAAAAGAGTAGACTTTGCATCACTAACAACCTGTTCAGACCACCTACTAAACTTATCAAGAATTTGTCTCAAGTTACAAGCATTCTTGTAATTGGCCTTGAGAAAGATAATGTTATCATCTTCATAAAAGGAATGAGTAATCCTTGGAGCCCCTTTAGCCACAGTAAAACCTTGTAAATTCTTGAAGTTAATACCATGTTGAATCAATCTAGAAAGACCCTCAAGGGACAAAATAAACATGAAAGGAGATAGGGGTCTCCTTGACGTATACCATTATTAGGACTGAATCCCATGCTAGGAGCGCCATTAATAAGGACTTGGAAAGAAACTGTACTTATGCAATTCATAATCAAACTCACTACTTTCTCATTAAAACCAACACAACTCATAATTTTTCAAGTAAATGACCAGCTAACTCTATCATAAACGTTGTAAAAATCAAGCGTAAGAGCCATCCAACATTTCAAACCCTTCTTAGACTTAAAAGAATGAATTATTTAATTGCATATGATGCTAAAGTCAAAAATAGATCTAACTTCAATAAAAGCATGATGTTCATTTGAAATAATTTTTTTATATGAGGCCTAATTGTGTTAGTAAGAATCTTGGTGATAATTTTCATAGCAAAATCACACAAACTAATAGGCCTATACTCTTTAACACAAATGGGATTGTTTTTCTTAGGGATCAAAGCTATAAAAGTTCTATTTAATACATGATCAAGAATACCATGAGTAAAGAAGTCCTTAACTATCTTTATAATACTTGGACCAACAATATCCCAGTATTTTTGAAAGAATATCCCTTGGAGACCATCCATTCCAGGGGATCTCATAGCACCAAGTTGGCGAATAGTTTTTTTAATCTCCAAGTCAGAAACATTCCTAGTGATGCTATCATTCTAATTTTCAGAAAACATACAAGTAAACAAATGCTCAATTTCATGATTGTCCAAGCAAGAATTAGTAGAATTAAAAAGCTTTGTAAAATGATTTAAATTTCAAGCTCTATATCTTTCTCAGAATTTAACCACTTACCAGTAGTGTCCTTCAGCATAGAGATTGTATTCATTCCTCTTCTAACCAAAGTAGATGTATAAATTTGGTGTTTAAATCACCTTCTTTGAGCCAATCAACCCTAGATTTTTGTTTCCAAAGAATCTCCTCCATATACAGTAAGTTTACCATATGATACTCATACAAACAGTTTATCATATGATTTTTAGCATCAAAAGAAGGAGAGCTATCAAAATCATCTTGGGCAAGATTCAAATTGAAAAAAAGCACAATCAATTATGGTATACAACTTGCCAAAAAATTCTTGTTCCAGTTTTTTGCATTATTTTGAAATCTACCAACATTCTCAAAATAGTTTTGGTTACTCTGATTTGAGGGACAATTCCAACGCTGTTTAACCACATCAACAAATCTAGGATGCTTGGTCCATATGACCTCTAACCTAAAAGGTCTTTGTTTGAAATTACTTCTAGGTTTAAGACCAATCAAAATTACTCTGTGATCAGAATTAAAATAAAAAAGATGAACTATCTGTGCATTTTTGAAATTGTTACACCGTTTTACATTTACAACTACCCCGTTCAACCTTTCCTTGATATTTACAAGTCTCATCCTTCTGTTGTTTTAAGTATACCTAAGGTCATTAGTTTCAAAATAATTTTCCATACTTTCCAAGGTAGATTAATGTTCATTTAAGATTATAATTTAAAAATGTTTGTTGAGATGCTATCAGATAATTCTGTATTGAATATTAAAATCTTGAAGGGGATTAATATCATGGGATTAATAAGTCTGGTTTAACGAAAAAGACAAGTTTAACAATAACGGAAGCTACACATGCGAGATATTCAAGTCCATAAAATTTAGGAATTGGATCCAAATCACTCCATCAGACTTGATGTCCCCAAGGGACCAATGAACTATCTTTTAGAGCCAAATTCGTTGCAACTGATTAATTTGGCTTGTTTCAAGTACAAATGACCGCCATATGCCATGACTGAATTTTGAACACCAATATAGACTGCAAAACAGCCTATTCTCAACTCGAAGTCTATTGTGCCACCTATAAAAATTGTCATATACCATATAGATATTGTATTCAATTTTTAATGACTTGTTACAGTAGGTTAGTACACATTTAAGACTATAATCAGAATTAACGAGAAAACGAATACCGTTAGCATTCCAACGAAAACGACAATTTAACGATAAAAAGATGAAGCGATAAATAGAAAAAGTTAATATGTGGTATGGAAATACCATCTTAAAACAGTAGAAGTTACTCTTTTTTAAGTGCTATCCAAATAAAATACCCTCTTATTTATTCGGGATTGACCTAACACACACGTTTTAGTCCCTTCAAGCATTTTAAGTGTGTATTTGGATTCATTCCCATTTTGCTTACGCTACAAAATTGCAATTACCATTTATGAAATGGTAACAAAAAGAGACCAGATTGCCTGCATGCAAATAATAATCAGTGCTAACAGAATCTTTCGTTGTAACCAAAGAAGGAAACTTCTTCAATTCGATTTACATTCCCATTTTCAGGAGGGTATTTTTGGTATCTAGAATAAATTCATTGTTTGTGGACCCCACCTTACATCTTAGATACACTTCCCATTATAAAATACCAAAACGAAAAATCATCCGTTAGTAGAAGTCACTCACTCCTGAGTCTGAGAAGATACAAAATTAAAACAAATTCGCTGTGTTCTTCTTCTTCCTCTTTAACCTCTAAAGTGTCCTAAAAACCTAATGGAGAAATTAGCAGTTTCTCGAAGTATATCTCCTTCGTTTATTCGATTCCCCCAAACATTTTGTAATGGGAGAAGAAATTTATCGAATTCACTCAGTTTCTTGAATTCTCCCGCTAGTTTTCCATCTTTGAAATGTTGTGCTACTTCTCCTCCTCCTCCCCCTCCATCTTTAGGTAATTCATTCTTTCCCCTTTTCTGTGCCTCTGATTTTACTTAGGTGAGGTAAACAAGGTGTAAGAATTAATATATGTTGAATATTTAATTTTGTTTTTCTGTTCTTGTAGTGAATGATGAGATGAAGTTCAAAGAAGCATCTAACAATGCGAATTTAATTCCATTATTCAAATGCATATTTTCTGATCATTTAACACCGGTACTTGCTTATCGGTGTTTGGTTAAAGAAGACGATAGAGACGCGCCGAGTTTTCTGTTTGAATCGGTTGAACAAGGTGTTCGAGCTTCTAATGTCGTAAGTTGTTTTGTTCACATTCAAGCTTATGAATCTATTTGGTGATATTGTGTTTTGTGATTATTGAAGGTTTGTTTTGGTTAATTGTGTTAATATAGGGTAGGTATAGTGTGGTTGGTGCACAACCAAGTATGGAAGTTATAGCTAAAGAAAATGTAGTGACAATATTGGATCATGAAAAGGGGGATAGGACTGAGGAAGTTGTTGAAGATCCTATGGTGATTCCTAGAAGATTAATGGAAGGATGGAGCCCACAGCTTATTAATGAGTTGCCGGATGCGTTTTGTGGTAATTGTACTACTCGATTTGCTAACATATAGATATGACTTTCTTAAATTGTAGATTTTGTTTGATTATTGTGATCGAGGAAAGGTACTTGGGTTCAAGTTTGTTTTGCTTACAAAATATTTCTTATTGTAATGGATATGGTCTTATAAGGTGCTCTATGTTTTGTTCAACAAATTTTTGAAACACTAGTTGGCTTGTTTTAATCGGACAAGAAACATAATAATTTTGTTTCTATTCGAGTAATAGTTTTAATTTGAAGCAGCATGGATACAGAGTTGTCGGGTCTATTATGTTGCTTGTCGATTTTCGTAATCTGCATTTTCTACACATGCATTTAATGCGGGTGGAGATATTGCGGGAAGAACTTAAGCACACAATAACATTGTCATCGCAGGTCTTTGATATGCATTTTAAAATCATCTCGCGTGACTTCGCTTCGTTATCGATTTTTTTTCGTTATTTCTACTATGTGTTGAGTTATCAAATTACTTACTTAGTATACCAGAGTTTTAAAACTTATCCATATCAGGATTTCCTTATACCTACTACCCATCTTCATTCTTTTCCCCAGAACATACTCACTTGGAGATGTAGTTTAAAATTGTCGATAACGACAATGTCTATGTAAGACCGTATGCAACTATTTCTTGCTATCTGAGATTCCTTGAAATACTATGGGTTATGGGCCTTATGGCCTTTCTGTTTTCTAACACGCACAACAACTTCATATCCTATTGATAATAGCCATTATATGTCTGTAGCACATTCCTCCATTAACAACTATGTACTCGTGTAGCTCAACTTCAATCTTCGAATTGTTAACTTTTTAAAATTTGTTGTCTCCTGTATGCATTAAAAAAGTTAAACGTTGTCTTGAACAGGTGGATGGGTAGGTTATTTCTCTTATGACACAGTGCGGTATGCAGAATGCAAAAAGCTTCCATTCTCAGCTGCACCAAAAGATGATAGGAACCTTGCAGATGTTCATTTAGGTTTCTATGATGATGTGATTGTGTTTGATCATGTAGAAAAGGTACTATAACATGTTCACTTGGGATCATAAGAGAAGAATATAGTCGAGTTTCAACATGTTTACCTGTTTAATTCTAACCTATGCTATTGAAGATGACGTGCGCAGGTTGATACTTGTAAAACTGAGTAGTTTATGGCTATGCTTATTGCTTGTTTTCAATATACACATGGGATTCTTAAATTTATTCACGTAAGTGGTTTCATTTGCATCTCACGCAGAGAGTATACGTGATTCACTGGGTGCGGCTAGATCGATATTCTTCAGTTCAAGAGGCTTATGAAGATGGAATGAGCAAACTTGAAGTTTTAACATCTACAGTACATGATATTGACACGTTAGTTAATCATCTCCTACCACTTGTATTTTTTCTTTTAAAGTTGTCTTTACAACTGCTATCTTTGAATATTCCCCTGCTGTATAATTGATTTGATTTATCGTTAGACCAAAGTTAGCTGCGGGGTCTGTGAACATACAAACTCCTCTTTTTGGTTCTCCGTTAAAGACGTCGACCATGTCAAGTGAAACATATAAGAAAGCTGTGCTTGAAGCGAAAGAACATATCTTGGCTGGTGATATTTTCCAGATTGTGCTAAGCCAACGTTTTGAACGCCGTACTTTTGCTGATCCATTTGAAGTATATAGAGCATTGAGAGTTGTGAACCCAAGTCCTTACATGACTTATTTACAAGTATTTATCTTAACATCAATTTTCCGTACTTCCAGCCGATCTTCCTTCCTTGAATAGTTAAAACTAACCAAGCTCCATGTTTCCATCTTCTTCAGGCTAGAGGATGCATCCTTGTTGGATCAAGCCCAGAGATTCTTACTCGTGTGAAGAAGGTAAGCTGAAATTGTTATTTCTGGTACAGTTGGTGCTTTGATATTCTTACCAACTCTTAACACACCAATTTACAAATAACAGTTTTATTATCAATTCTAGGATTAGCACTAAACGTTATTTTCTATAAGAAAGTTAGAGATTAAGCATTGACATTATCCTACAAATACTGTTGATGGCCAGCATTTGGTAACAGTGAAATCATTTCTGTTGACAGGGTAAGATAGTTAACCGACCGCTTGCTGGAACAATTAGAAGAGGAAAGACTGAGGAAGAAGATAAGATGGCAGAGAAGCAGCTGCTGGCTGATGAAAAGCAATGTGCTGAGCACATTATGCTTGTTGATTTGGGAAGGAATGACGTCGGAAAGGTGACATTCCTGATTCCTTCACTTTCTTTAGTTTTATGTCAATCACCATATCCGTCAACACATTATATATCCATTGCATTGGTGTGCAATGCCACTGTATTTTCAGACAATTGAATTGTCATATTTCTCCTGCAGGTTTCAAAACCCGGTTCTGTGAAAGTGGAAAAGCTAATGAATATCGAAAGATACTCCCATGTCATGCACATTAGCTCCACTGTGAGAATCTCTCCGCCCATCATACAAATGTTCATTCAATTCATAAGAACTGGCTCAACCATGGACTTATTCTTTACATTTTAATGTAGATTCTGAACCTATTAATGAATATGTAAAAGAAATTCTTTCCCTTTTTTTTTTTGTTTCTTAGTCTTCAGTATTTTGGTAAGCTAGTGCAATTAAGCTGTCTCAAACTTCTTATTTAGAACACTGTTAATTATCTCATGCAGGTTACTGGAGAATTACTTGATGATCTTACTTGTTGGGATGCTTTACGTGCTACATTGCCAGTTGGAACAGTTAGTGGGGCACCCAAGGTTTAATTGCTTCTCCTATCATTTTTCTTGTATCAATAGTTGACTCGGGTGCTTTTCGTCCTAAAATTAAATAAAACTTCTTTTCAAAGATTAAACTTATGGCCATGAAACAAGAATGCGCAAGTTAACTAAAGGTTATTATTTATTATTTTGTACTTCTTACCAATAATCTCCAATAGTTGACAATTAGATCTTTCTTCAATAATTTTCTTCTTCTTCTCCATTAAGTTGTTAACTCATCATATAAAACAGGTGAAAGCCATGGAGTTGATCGACGGATTAGAAGTTACAAGGCGGGGACCATACAGCGGTGGATTTGGGAGTGTGTCTTTGTCGGGCGACATGGACATTGCACTTGCTTTGCGCACCATTGTATTCCCAACAGGAAATCATTATGACACTATGTATTCATACAAGAATGTGAACAGACGACGGGAATGGGTTGCTCATCTGCAGGCTGGAGCTGGTATTGTAGCTGATAGTAATCCTGATGATGAACAACGTGAATGTGAAAACAAAGCCGCTGGTCTAGTACGAGCCATTGAGCTCGCAGAGTCGGCTTTTGTTGACAAGTCTTGATGTAGTTTCTAAATTGAGGTGCAAATAACAGTTATGATAGAAATCAAAACAACAACTCTTTTTCCCAACTTAAATATATTTCTTTCATTTTGTTTTTCTTTCTTTTTGCATGGTTTGTTCTGTGTATCTCAATTAGCGTTGGTTACTCTGAAAATCATTTCACTCTGACAGGGAGAAGTTGAGGAGAACAATCTGGCTAGTTTCAGCATTTTGTACTTCAGTTTCAGCAAACATCGCTTCCAACCCCCACATCTGTATACCCTATGTTGAATAAGCATCAAAACCTAGATCTAAAATGGTGAACCCTTTCGTGGCCCATGGTGGGTCATATTCTAAATGCTATAAACTAGTACTTTTACGACTATGTATGTTTTTGATGTAAGAATCCAGTTGATAGAAAGCATTTTCGGCATTTCGTGCATGGCATAACTGTCTTTAAAATCAACCGGTAAATTGTATAGCACAAAAGATTCTATTTGAGGGTGTGTTCATGTCATATGTGCGTCCAACGCTTGGAAGCGCGTGTTTCAGCGTCATAGACATTTGAACATAAATGTGTACTAGTAATTTTTGGAATCACCGACAGCGATGGAGCCGGAAACTAGACTAAAGAAAAGCATTGTTAGGGATAGCAAGAAAACACGATTAAGTTTGGAAGCCCAATAGACAGGGGTAGCAAACACACCCTTACTTGCAGTTGGCTCCGCCACTGATTACCGGTTGGTTAATATTATTGAGAAGTCATATCCAAAATGTATGTATTTCCATGACGTGCCTACATCCTAATATTTGAGTGGTCATCACATGATTCACATCCGCGTATTTGTATCTCATGTCCGTGTAGTGTCAGCGCTTTTTATCTCGTTGAGCATAATAAAAACAAATACTCCCTCCGTTTTTGTAAAAATATTATTATTATTTTTTCATTTTAACCTAAAAATAAGTTTATTTAAAAAAGTGATAGTAATTCTTTTCCTGAAACGGAGGTAGTATATAATAGCAATAAAAGTCTATAAAATTTTAAATATAATAATTAAATATCCCTAAAAATAGACCTTTAAAATATACTTTATATCTTTTAAAAATTTCATCACTTAAAAATAAATTATTTAAATATTTTTTATATAATTCTTATTTTATCTATTACATATAACATTTTTTTTTTCATTTTAAAAATCAACAAATTTCTTTTTTTGTCACTCTACCACCACCACCTCCACCTCTAACTCCCACCACTACCTCCGCCATCACTACCTCCGCCACCACTACCACTTCCTCCACCGCTATCAGCACCACTACCATTCAACCGTCATCTCTTCCACCACCACACCACCTCTAAATAATAGTGTCAACAAGCCAAGTTGACACCAACATCTAGTGTGAAGAAGTCAAGTTGATAAAAAAAATCTAGAAATCAATGAACATGGTGGTTCGAGATTATGGTGTCCACAAGTCAAGTTGATACCAAAATCTAGTGTCCACAAGCCCAGTTGACACTTATAAACATATGAAATTCTATATTGGCTCTAGGATTATGGTGTCAACAAGCCAAGTCAATACACCCAAAACTAGAGTCAACAAACCAAGTTGACACAAAAATCTGGTGTCAACAAGCCAAGTTGATGCCAAAATTAAAAAATTCAGAAATACGTTAGGTCCAGATTATGATGTCAACAAACCAAGTTGCACCAACATCTGGTGTCAACAAGTTAAGTTAACACCAAAATCTGGAAATTCAAAAATATGTTGGATCCACATTATGGAGTCAACAAGCCAAGTTGACACTAAAATCTAGAGTGAACAAACCAAGTTGACACTAAAATCTGGACATCCAAAAATATATTGGCGAAGATTGTGACGTCAACAAATAAAGTTAATACACAGGAGAACTGCAGATTAAGTGAACCTGGAGTGAGTCAAACACGCATCATCTAACGTGGAGTCGTTATATATTTCTCATTTGTTTACAACACAAGAAATAATATAAATCTGTAAATTCAGTCCACAAGAATTCAAAAATCTCAGTTTAATACAACTAACTCTGAAAAGTTACAACCACGTACTTCACGACACAGGCATAATCTTTTTGTCATTCTAAAGGTGTTTATAAAGTACAAGGTTCATGAACATGACACATCCTGCACATTCAGTAAGTATATACACTGACGATAACAAAAAAACTAATGTTTTCAACAAAAAAACTAAATATTATTTGACATACATTCACAGTTAATGGTATTTTTAGTAATGAGTATTACATCATTCCGTGTCAAACAATTCAAATATAAAAACATAACAGATTGCAATAGGCAACAGCCTGAACTACTAAAGTATAGTAAGTATCTCCCAAGGGAAAAAGCATTTGACACATTTACATAAATTTCTATGGGGAAAATAAATTTAATAAATAGTTTTTAGTTTTGGTATGGTTTGATATTAGGACCTAAAAATCTCTATGAATATTTGTTTATTTTTTATGATTAAATGAAAGAGATAGCCTTTAGTCCTATACATATCGGGTAAAACTAAAGATGGATACCACCATATAACTAAAAAATCTTAGTTATCTAGGTGGGCACGGATAGGCAAATAATGTTTAGGCTTGCTTATGTCTTGGGCTTGTACGCGTGTCAATCAAGATCTATTTTCTTCCTAAAATATTTCTCTTAGTGTTTTATTTATAAGAGAATTCTTTTTTCTTTTTTAATCTTGATTTGTTTTATAAGAAACTTAAACCTTGTTTTACAAGAAATCTCAATCCCTAGATTTTCTTTTTGGTTTCTTTTCTTCTATAAATACTAGTCGAAATTCTCTTTTCTACTCATCCAAGAAGCAACTATTATCTGGCATTCTTTTCATCTCTTCTTGCTTTGTTTTGCACATTGCTTGTTTATTTCTGTTATAATCTTTGTTGCTAAGTTCAGAGAGTGGGTAGTTTCTGTTGTGCTAAGCTATATCAGACAGTCTTATCCTGGACACATCTTCGTTATGGGGTATAGCATCAGTCATTCTTGAGTGTACCCGCAAACTAATGTGTTAATGACAATTTGTTGAACTTGTGATTCTGCCCTTGTCAAATTGTTTGTGCTACATATCTTATTTTAGTATTCATATATATCTTTAGATATATCTAACTTTCGTTATTCATTGTTGCAAAATTCCAACAATTTCAAATATAATTTCTCTATGTACCGATGTTGCAACGCGAGGACTTGACATTCCATGTGTTGATTTGGTCGTGTAAGTACACTTTATTGTGATCTTTTTCTTTTTTTCTTTGGAGCTCTATAAAAACCATTAGTTGTACTTTGTATATATTTTGGTGCGTGTCTTATTGAAATCACAAGGCATTGATTTTTCCTCTTCAAAAATTTAACAAAACAGAAAGAAGCTAATGATTTTAAAAAAATAAATAAAACACATAGAAGATAACAATTTATTTATAACGAGGAAAAATTCAATGAAAGTTTCTTCTTTCTCTTTGCAATATGATCCCCCTCAAAATCCAAAAATGTTCGTACATAGGGTTGGCCGGACTGCACGATTAGGCAGACAAGGACGAGCTATTATTTTTCTCTTACCGAAGGTTTTCCCCTTGCACTTTCTGTCTCTTTCCGCTTCTTATGTGTTCCCATGAGCGAGATTCATTGATGTTATAGTGATATATCTTATTGTGTGTAAACTTAATTACTTTGTTGTTTTTTTAGAGGAGAAGGAAATGCATAAAGAGTACCAAACAACAAAAAGGGTCCTACTTCATGAGAGATTATGTTCCGATGATATTCCCGATATTATTCCTCAGAACAGTATATATGACACCATGATTTCCAATGCTTGAATTTATCTTATCTATTCTTCATAAAGCTTTTCATTGTATCTAATCGAGTTTCATTTAGATTAATGTGATATCTTTAGTTACTACAAAGAATAATGAAAATAGAAATACTCAAAGAAAAATTAAGCCTTTGTAAAACAAGATGAAGTATATAAATGTTCATAATTACATTACATTTTTTTCAGACTTGGTTTTTATTTTGCTCCACCATTTTTCTTATACAACTCACCAGTATAATTTTATGATTTCTATGTCTGACTTCCTAATTATTCTTACTTGAATTAGATTATCAAATTTTCTTTAACCTATTCACAGTTATCTTTGATCTGGTGAAAAATGATTTCAGATAAGAAACGCTGCAAAAAAAGATCTTGATGTCATGGATAAGGGAGTAAGAGTGTCTGTCTCATTCATTCGTCCATATAAGGTGTATCACTTGCCATTTCCAGGTTAATAAACCAAGCCAAATCCAAATGCATCAGTTACGAGGAAAAAAAATGCTAAACAACGACGAGCTGCTCAGTCAGTTGATGACGCGGATGAGTTGGATAGGGAATATCGCGCTCTGATGAAGCTAAAAATGGGTGCTATATATATTGATGAAGCTATATTCGTAAAACTGACACAAGCAAAAGATTTACTTTGAGCAATAACACCATTTTATTGAGGTATCTTTACCTTAAACATTTGATTATTTGATTAAATAATCCTCCATTGCTTTCCTTCTTCTTAATCCTTAATGAGTCTAGGGATGTACACAATGTCAGGAGGCATGTGGCTTTCATGTGCCGTTTAGGTCCGAAGGAGTCCATGGACGCCCGATTGCCTGTTATAGGTTTTTCGGATTATTTTATGTGGGTGGACACAAGGTTTTACTCAAATTTTTGTACCCAACCTGTCTGCCTTCCCGATAGCATGTTTATGTTTGTTCATAGTTTTTACAACCACAATATTATGTTCTTACATGTTTTTAGTTATTAGTTATAAGATACAATTTATATTGCTAACTAATTGGTAGTACGAAGGTGAAGGTGATAGATTTGTCATGTATTGATATTAATGACTAGTAAAAAACACTTAAATTCCGTGGGCCAACCGTCCTAGCCTGACCTGCCGAATATTTTGATGGGTCGTGGACAGATAATGGATATTAAATTATTAGCATTACCTGGCCTGCCTGTTCCCGATAGACTTTATGAGTACTTTAGGATCAAGCCTGACTTGCTCGGCCTGAAAAAATAAATGGTCCGGGAAGCTTGGTCTGGTCCGTTGTATCACCCTTAAATAAGCTATTTTAGTAGTATACCATAGGGATTCCTATTGCAGTTGATGGGATTGATTTAAGTGGGTCATTCTCTTTCTCGGCAATAAGAGAAACCCAAAAACACTAAGCGCCGTTTGCTCAGATCTGCTCCCATGGGAGAAGATCTCGGTAAACCAGCTTAACCAACCTCTTCCTCCATCCTTTTAGTCTTCCTATCAAAGTTATTGCAGTTTTTTAGAGTGTTTACACGTATTTTCTTCCATTTTTTAGGTTTCCTTTTCACTGTTTAGGTTTAGCTCAGTTCTTCTTGGGTTTGTTAAATTTTTCCCTCTGTTGTTGGTGGTTTTTGTTTCATGGGAAAGATAGGTATCCTTGGTTTTCAAAGGAAATCATCTAGATCTATTTGCATCAGCCATACAATAACTTTTGTTTCATCAACAAACTCATCTCTTTCGGTTTTAACAGTTTCTTCATCAACATCTCTTACAACAGGAACAACATCAAAATCACTAGTCTCAAAGATGGCAGAAGCAGAAATTACATGAACTCCAACTACAGCAGCAACAACAATCACAAATATAGCTTTACCAATTTCAGAAAAAACTCCAAAATCAGCAACAATAGTCTCAGCAACAACAATCGACCTAAATAACAACAAGATTCTATCTCTAATGGTTTTACCATTTTTTGATTCTTTTAGGTTACTTTGTTACTACTTGACCTTCAATGACTACTTGACCATTAGTGGTCCGCAGATAGGTGAGGAAGATGAAACACCAGCGAAACCCTGAGAGATGGATGAATCATTCTATGATCTTAACTAACCTGACCTGTGCAAGATTGTTAGTTGCGTTGGATGAAGTTAGTTCCTTCCAACCAATACCATCTAAACTTTACAAGGAAAGAATGGAAATGGTTGATCCCATTGAGTTGTTTCATTGTTGCGAAACCAAAATTGTTAGTCTGATTAGATTTAAAGATTGCTTAAGCTTATTTGTAATGTTCTTTTACTCTTGTTGCTCACATGGTTCTGCCATTCTTGATGAAACAAATCTATGTAATGAGGCTGGTCCATGTAACTGTGATGTTTGATTGAATGAATTTTCCTATATAAAAAAAAAGGATTCCTATTGATTAGCCAAGTCCTTTTGAATATTTATACTGTGCTGAGACAGGATCTAATTCAATATAAGATCCTAACATCACATTCATCAAACTGAGTTCATAGAATTTTAATGGGATCCTCATTCTTGAATAAGTTCACAAGTACATGTATATTACGTCCATCTTTGAACTGTTTCATATTTCAGTACATTTTTATGTCAAAATATCATTTTTCATATACTTTTCTGCATGCTTAGGATCACATCTGTTGCTCTTTACTCCCTCAAGATTAGTCTGCATTCTGCAAACATTCTTGTATCTCCTTCAATTATGCATGCATGTCTGTAAATGCTCTAAAGAATCGATAATTCCATCTCATGAGTTGTTTTTCTTGTTGGGCATTAAATATGCGACTTCTTATGAATCAGTCTGTAACCACTATTTCATCTAGCAGCACAACCAAATGAATAAACTGATAAATCAACAAGTAAATATAAGTAAAATACAAATATAAACAAGTAAAGGAAAGATTGACACAAGTGATTTAACATGGTTCCGCATCAGAGTACCTACATCCACGGGTAGTGAAAGTTTAGGTGTTATCATTGATAGTGTTATATTGTCGATGGTTGGTGTATAATGAGAGAATCCATTGAAGAGTAGCTCTCAGGGTAACAGTGGTTCAATTGTCCTAAAGAAATATGCACCCTCCTATAACCTAATCGTTTTCCTTATAAAAAGAAAGTACAGAAAAAGGTATTTGCACAACTGCCCCTGGCCTTGGACTCTTTTTCGCATTCGTCATTGTAGTGTAATAGCTTGCTTCGGCTCTAATCACATACCACGTGTTAAGGAGGATTTTGGTGTTTACAGTTTATCTTTTTTTCTTGAGAATTATTGATGAATGATCCTTAAGAAAAATCTTCTCGCATTTGTTGTTCCTAGATCCAACTGTCCCTTGATCCAAGTTGAGAACTGTGCTTCATGGTGATTAATATTTTCCCCTACTCTTTCCAGGATTCTGATACGTTCTAGGATTAACCTGCAGCAAAGAGTCTAAATGTATCTTACCCATTCTATTTAGTATATGTTTTCCCATGCCGATTGTTTGTGGTGAAAATCTCTTCAGCACAAAACAACCAAAATCATCATAAATCAACCAAAAGAAAAGAATAAATTGAACACGGATTTAACGTGGTTCAGCCCTTAATGGCTTACATCCACGGGTAGTGAAATATTGAGGGATATTATTGATTAATTTATGATTACAAATACAGAAAGCTTCATTGAAGCTCTGAGAATCCAGGTGCAGAGGGATCTTTCCCCCGGGAAGAAGAAGCCGCCCCTTCTCTTTCCTGCTTCCTTTTCTTTTATACTCAAAGTCTCATTTGAGGTGTCATGTGAAGATGCTTCCACGTGTCAAAGGCACTGGTGATGTGGCATCTCCACATGGGTCCACCCTACACCTATAATGTAAAAGAATTACGGACTTGGCTTGCAGTCCTGGGTTGCGGGATTGGTGCGATCGATGCTTTCAGATCAAATTGCGATCCATGTTTCGGTCCTTAGTACGATCCCTGCTTCGAACCTTGGTACGATTCCTGCTTCGAACCTTGGTACGATCCCTGCTTCGAACCTTGGTACGATCCCTGCTTTGAACCTTGGTACGATCCAACGGCATTTCGATCCATGCATCGGGACATCTTGTGCTCCGTACTTTGACTACGTTCCGATCTTGTGATTCGTACTTTGAGTAGCGAGCATCTTGATTGTGTTCCGATCTTTGAGTAGTGGGCATTTGGACTGTGGTTCAGACTGATGTATCGGGATACTGTGCTCCGCTGACATTGCTGCCACGTGTTAAAGCAACTTTTTGGTACTAACAACTTGCCCCCTTTTCTTGAGAGTTATTTGAAGAAAAACTCTTAAGAAAATAACTTCACGCAAATTTCATCTGAAACTTGGTGCGATCCATGCTTCGGATTAACAGCACTTCAGATTCGTGCAACGGCAGCATTTCAGACTTATGTATTTTCATGGCCTTGTTATATTTTTGTCCCTGCAAAACAAAATTTTATATATATACTGATCGTTAGTTTTCTACTGCAAGATTCCTTTGAACCCTGGGTTGGAATTTTTAGCGATGAAGCACCTCCTTCCATGGAGTTTAGGTTAATCGTATTTTTTCATGAGTACAAATGGATCGAGATCCCACACATACGAAACAAACCCGAGCCAGGGGTAAGATACAGGGTTGGTCCCGACCCGTACTCTGAAAAATGATAACCGTTAGTAAGGAACTCCTTCTTTATTAGAATTTCGTTGTTAATGAAATTCTATAAGGATATTTACTTATGATTGTGTCTCCAATCGAAGCGCTATCCAGAATAAGATGTTCCTGGAGTAATCGAGTCGTCACTCGTTGTGTTGTCCAGAATATGATGTTCCTGGAATAATTTGAGCGTTCTGTATCTGCCATTATAGCTAAACTGCTACTCATGGATAATAAAGCTTTAAATGATGTGCATTCCATGAATGTTGTAAGATATCTCCTTACATATTCTGAAGATAACAAGATCCTTATCCAGCTAATGCTTGTATTGTGTAGATGAGAAGTAAACTTGAAAATCATCCAGATATTTCTCATTTCTCATTTCTTATTTAAGATACATCCCATATTCTTCTATATACATGAGAAGCATATATAGAAAGAAAATATGAATTATATTTTAAATAAAACATGAGGAATATCCAAATGAAATTTTATTCTGTTAAAAGATCTGAAGTATATGACTGTAAAAGTATTTTCCTTCCAGAAACATTAATGATAAATTGAAAGAGACACCCATTTTTGAATGATAATTCCTGTGGGAGCGTTTTGACTGCCGCAAGAAGTATAAGAAATATCGAATAAAAATCCGTATCATAACTTATACGAAGCATAAGAAGTATCGTCCTTCGAATTGGTATAAGAAGTGCTAAATAAATTGAAGTATTCATTGAATATTCTTCGTGAAGTATGAGCCATTTAGATCATTTCTCGAAGGCTCATTTAAAGTATCAATTATTGCCTTATGTTAAGAAGTACAAGGCATATAACGTAAAATGGCGAAAAATATTATTTATCTAATCGTTAATTAATTATTGAAATAAAATACCTAATTGGCGTGCAGTATTTAACTCATTTCACAGCTAAAACTTTGATTTCTTTTTAGCATGCCCCCCAGTGCATCATTATTGCATAGCTGCCGCATCTCTGAAGTGCCCTTCATATGTATCTTCACATCTCATAAAAATGTCTTAAACATTTCATGATATTAAATGGGTACAAGCTAAAAATTATTTTCATGCTTTTAATTGGAATTACTGTTAAATCTCATTAAACAAATTAGAATTTGTTCGGACTAAAATTTTTATCATATTAAATCAATAAGTTTCCATGATTATGTGATAAATTATCATGATGCATGATATCCATACGATTCAGATACTATTGAAATCATTTGATCAATTCATACTGTATGACAGTTTGTAATAATCGAGTAAAATATTAACAATGGATGTTAATTAAAAAGTTTCATCATCTAATAAAGTTATTCTATTGATGAATTAAATTAACTTATGCTTCTTAAATAATTAAGGTGTGTCATGATTGAATCAACTAATAATGATAATTAAAAATTATAACATAAAATTAAATTGCTACTTAAAATACGAAATTAATATTATGTTATAATTGAAAATTAAAAATTTAAAACGATAGAGTACATTTATTATTATTTTTAATAATACTTATAAACCAGCGGATATCCCTACCCATCTGTTCATGCTGTGGTAATAATTATCTAGCTATAATAATTTAATTTAATTTATTATTGTTATAAATAAAATTATTATCGCTATTATATATATATATTTATTTTTTTATTATTTTTTATTTTTTTATTTTTGGTAAAAGGAGCTAGCCGAGTCAGCTAATCTGACTCGGTTTAAACAGTCTTGCTCAACTGAGTTGGATCGAACTCAGTGAGTCGACTCACCGGGAAGAAAATTCGGCAGAGTCTAGTCTGTTTTCTGGGTATTCCAGCCTTATTCTGGCTATTACAATCTGTCTCTCCCCTGCAATTGATACAGGTTTATTCTAACAGAGATATAATATATCAACACATTTCATTCATACAACAGAAATGACCCTACTACTCATGTTGTTGAGCAAATAAATTTAATGCATAGGTGCTAATACATCTATAATACATCTACTGCATAATCCAGGTTCAACATGAAATCCAGGTTCAAGACATTACAGGCATGACGCGTATTCTTTAAGAAACATCAGATTAGTCTCAATAAAATTAGATATAAAGTTTGGCTCATTTAAATATCAAATTAGACTTAGGATAAACATTCAGCGGAGAAAACTCAATGCTAATTGCGAGCTACAGAAGAAACACAAAGATGGAGCTGTGAGTTAAAATTAAAACTCAACATCATGAGCTACGAATTCATTTCTCATACTTATATACCTAATCAGTAAAAAGATCACATAAATACTTAGCTCTTAGAAGAAACTAGGTGTGGGAATAGCAACATCCAACTGTGTAAAGAGTTATCTTCGAACAAGCTATACAAACTAATAGCAAGCTCAGTTCCTGAAGATACTTGAAATGGGAGAAGTCGGATACTTAGCTCACTGAAAATTGATACTTAGCAACATCATTTGATCATTTTCGGCTCCTCTTGGTGCTTGCATTACGACTGTAAAAGAGACTTGTTGTGAAAATTGCAACATCTGTTTGCGTAAAGAATTGTATTCAAGCACGAATCATTTCCATCAGTTGTTGTACAAACTATACTGTCCTTGTATTCAGATCTGATTTTGAGATTTTAATATCTATCCTGTTCATAGCATGCATTTAATACGATATTGCAAACCCATTTGTTGGTATGAGCATGGATAATCAGTTAATTTCTGCTTCCCAGGTGTAGAGCAAATGATGATGATATTGTTGCAGATTGTTGCTGTCTCTGAAGCATTTTCTCAAACACCTTGGTTGCATTTTGTTGTTGATTTCAGCATGAAAATGTTAGTGATTTGAAACACTATTCAATCTTCTTTCCTGCATTCATTCACTCATTCAAGACAAACCAATCATTTAAGTCATCCGAAAAATCATAGAAATCGCAACAATTAATTCAGATAAAAGAACTGAATCAAAGTAGTGAGAAAAATTCCCAAATTCATTTGAAATTTTACTACTTAGGGTTTTTGAAAATCAATTGGATGGGTTTGTAAAACATGATTTGGTTGTTGTAAATCTGAAATCAAAATTGATTTTGAATTGAAGTTTGGGGATTTTCCCCAAAATTTTACTGTGAAACGAATTTTGAAGAGCTAAAAGAACAGAAAGAACAAATAGAACAAAAAGAAACACTAGAGATTCATCAATTCTTGCAGCAGGAACAACAAATAGAACAGAAAAAGGATCGCAATTTTTGCTGCTAGGTTTTGCTGCTAGGTTTTGCTGTTCGTAATTTTTGGTTGTTGTAAGCAATTTTTGCTGTTCTGTTTTCTTCATTCAATTAGCTTGATAACGTTAATTTAATCATAACCCAATCTTTTTTCTCTCATCAGTAACATAATTTCATTATCAATTGTATGTCAACTTCAACTTGATTCCCAAATCCCTAATTTTGATTGAACTCTGCATATCCTTAAATCTTCAATTGTCCAATCTTTGTGTAGCAGGTTGGATAAATCCATTACTCCCCCCTGTTTCTAGCGCCAAATTGTTTGTGGTGAAAATCTCTTCAGCACAAAACAACCAAAATCATCATAAATCAACCAAAAGAAAAGAAGAAATTGAACACGGATTTAACGTGCCCTTAATGGCTTACATCCACGGGTAGTGAAATATTGAGGGATATTATTGATTAATTTGTGATTACAAATACAGAAAGCTTCATTGAAGCTAACTGAAAATCAAGGTGCAGAGGGATCTTTCCCCCGGGAAGAAGAAGCCGCCCCTTCTCTTTCCTGCTTCCTTTTCTTTTATACTCAAAGTCTCATTTGAGGTGTCATGTGAAGATGCTTCCACGTGTCAAAGGCATTGGTGATGTGGCAACTCCACATGGGTCCACCTGTACACCTATAATGCAAAAGAATTGCGGACTTGGCTTGCAGTCCTGGGTTGCGGGGTTGGTGCGATCGATGCTTCCAGATCAAATTGCGATCCATGTTTCGGTCCTTAGTACGATCCCTGCTTCGAACCTTGGTACGATTCCTGCTTCGAACCTTGGTAAGATCCCTGCTTTGAACCTTGGTACGATCCAACGGCATTTCGATCCATGCATCGGGACATCTTGTGCTCCGTACTTTGACTACGTTCCGATCTTGTGATTCGTACTTTGAGTAGCGAGACATCTTGATTGTGTTCCGATCTTTGAGTAGTGGGCATTTGGACTGTGGTTCAGACTGATGTATCGGGATACTGTGCTCCGCTGACATTGCTCCCACGTGTTAAAGCAACTTTTTGGTACTCACACCGATCTCGTGTTCCCCCCATGTACCTGTCCCATGAAAGTAGCATGTGCAATATGTTCAGCTACAAGTACGCAGCAGCAGTAGCTTCAAGTGCGTAACATCATAGGTGCGCGAGAACAGGTGCATGACAATAACAGGTGCACGATAACGATATCTACGCAACAACAACATGTACGCAGCAGCTTCAGGTGCGCAACAAAAATAAGTACGCGATAATAGCAGGTACGCGGCATCAGGTGTGCGACAACAGTAGTGGTTACACAGCAGTACCAGCTTCAGGTGTGCAATACCAATAAGTGCGCGACAACAACAGGTACGTAGCATCAGGCGCACGATAGTAGTATGCACGCAACATCTCGTACGTAGCAGCAGCATCAGGTACACAACAACAACAAGAAGTACGCACCAACATGCAACTTTATGTCGCGTCTATTTAGAATCAAACCATTGACTCGTGTATGCAATTGAGCGATTGTTAACAACAAGCTTCACATGTATTGTGCTTATCTCAAAAAGAATCCACTGATTTGTGTGCACAATTGCATTTGGTAGATGAGCAATCCAGCCATAAGTCATAACCTGCATAGAAACAAAATAAAATAACCATTTTCTATAGATACTGCTGGAAAAATTGAGTTGTTGTGAGGATTCTTTCATTTGGTATGTTGCCCTGTGGGTTTCTTTTCTCAAGTAGCAAAGCTCGAATTGAATGTTCACTCATTGGTTGTTTGAGACTTCTTTTTCTTCCATGTTTCCCCAATTGCAACAGTTACAAGAATACGCTGCGAGACTGCGAACCTGTTAGACTACTAGGTTGCAAGGCTGATAGTCTGAGAGTCTTTGAGACTGCGAGACAGTTAGGCAACTAGGCCGCGAGACTGCAACACTGCACACGTGTTCACTTATCCTATGAGAGACCTGATAATCATTCAGGAAGCTTAATATAATGATTAGTGGTTTGTTCTTTCAAATAATCAAAGATGGTTCAAAACAAATTGGTCGCGAAACAAAGGACTGAAGCAAAAGTTAAAGGTTGAAAAATCAAAAAAACTTTAATTTTTGTAGGTTTCCTGTTTGCTTCTTTTAATTATGCAGGCAGTGGGTGGTGTTATTGGAAAACTCTCAATGTCTTGGAGTTCAAAGCAGGCGATAATGAAGAGTATTTATGGGAACTCTACACTGAGACCAATTGTTTGATTAGTAAAGTAAGACAATTATCTTGTAATTTATGAGTTAAAAGTAATCATCAATTATTTGGACCTAGGTAGCTCAAATTTCATAGATTTGTTTGTTTGGACATGGCTAGTGGACATACCGCTCTCTAAATACAAATACATATTTATTGTTCATTGCCAATACTAAACATGTTCTTGCCTAAAGATTAAACCGATATTTGGGGCACAAACGATGAATTACATTCCATACGTAACAAAGAAAAGAAGAAACATCCAAAACCATCTTTACCACTACCTTCTATCATCACCATCACTCCACCTTCACATCCATTTACTTGCATCACCACCTTACTTGCATCCCACTAGTTCCTACATCACCAACTGTTGCTTAGAGATCCTGTAACAGAGAACAAACCAAACAGAAGCTTGAAAATAGTTAAGGGTTAGAGAAAACCGCAGCAGACTTCAGACAAACACACACACAGAAAGATGGAGTCGCATGATCAACAGACTTCCCTTAACTCGATATTTGTCGGGTACACCTCTAGAAAGAGTGTTGCTATACCACTAGTGAGGACAAATCGAATCCAGGATAAAACCACCTGATACCAACCCAGCTAGCAAAAACTCGTTGGCCCATTGCAAACTTAACAGCAAAATAAGAAAGAATTTTTTTTTTTTATCTACGTGATCAAAACAAAACATGAAGAGGGGAAAAGACGACAGGATAGTAGCTGCGTCTGGGGTGATTGAAAATGAATTTTGTTTTTTCTTTTATAGAAGAAGAAGGCTTTTCATTTTTCAAACGGTAAGAAATATTTAATTCAAATAATTTAATTCGAAAACTTTAATTAAAATATTTTTGAATTAATTTGATTTAATATCCATTAATATAAAACGGTAGAAATTATTTATTGTAATAATTTTAAAATCTAAAACCATTGGATCTTTGATGGGTACACGTATGCACTCGCAGGCACACGCCAGGCACTCGCAGGCACATGCCGAGCGCACGCCGAGCTCACGCCAAGGCTCGCGCCAATGGTCGCGCCAAGGGTCGCACCAAGGCTCGCGCCAAGGCTCACGCAAAAGCACACGCAAGCTCCGCAAGCCCGCGGCCCGTGGTGCTTCGGTGCGAAGCACCGTACATGTGTGTATTTGCCCACTAGCCCATTCCTTAGTCCATATCCAATCCACTAGTTCTTTTTCCTTATATAGAACGTATATGGTAATTAGGATAGACTCGATCCTTGGTTTATCCCATTCGGGACAAACCAAAGGTTTCTCATTTACATATAAGCGAAAAGTGGATTTGTTATTTCCACCCACAGTATAGGCTAGTGACCCTTTGGTCCCATCAAGATAATTTTGGTAACAAAACAATTAAATTTGGAAATAAGCAATAAATTCACTTTTAATTCTAACAATCCCCCATATGAATGAAGAAAACGATAAATCAGAAAACCGGAAAACAAGAAATACCTCTTAAGCAAAAGGTGACCATATAGAATTGAACCTTTGCTTAGTGAGAAGTACCGGAACTACTTGATGGACAGTGAACGCGATGTCTTGAACTGCCATCGTTTGGTGTAATTCATCAATAGCTCCTTACGCGAGATATCTCTCAAGAGTGCTGTTAAGTTCACGCCGTTGTGTCCTCTTTGGCCCTGGACATATCCCGTTTCTCATAATGCTCTAGAGAAAATCAGCTCAATTCTCATAGGAAGTGACCCACTTCCTCATTCAGATAGGTGAGTTCTATCAAGAGTGTTAACTGCTACACCCCATTTCAATCTTAAATTGAAACTATAGAACTCATTAAGACTTTACTATAAGTCATCCTCACATGCAGTCACACTATCACGTCTACACCATAGGGAAGGGACAGAGAAAATAATTCTCTGATAATGTTTAATTTTTACCCGCCACAAATTAGTTGTCTCATTCAAAACCTTGATCTTGGGATCTCCAGTCAGCAAGGTTGAGTATCCTTCATGGCAAGTTTTAATCTATGATCTTAAGTCCCATCCCCCTTGATGCATTACTAACTATCTCCTTGGACAAGCCTTTCTTCAAAGGGTCCGCGATATTCTCCTTAGACCTCACAAAGTCAACATAAATAACGCCAGTTGAGATTAGTTGTTTTAGAGAATTGTGTCTTCTCCTAATGTGAATAGATTTTCTGTTATAGTTGCTGTTTTTAGCATTAGCTATTGCAGCTTGACTATCACAATGTATAGATATAGCTGGCACAGGCCTATGCCAGAGAGGAATGTCTTCTAAAAAACATCTTAGCCAAGCGGCTTCCTCTCCTTCTTTATCTAACGCAATAAACTCGGATTCCATAGTGAATCGAGCGATACAGGTCTGTTTGGAACTCTTCCAAGACACTGATCCACAACTTAGAGTGAATACGTATCCACTCGTAGACTTAGACTCCTCTGAGTCTGCTATCCAATTTGCATCACAGTATCCTTCAAGAATAGCGGGTGTCTTTCATAACTCAAACGGTAGTTTAAAGTGTATTTAAGATACCTCAACACTCTGAAAAGTGCATCCCAATGCTCATGTCCCGGATTAAAGGTATACCTACTTAGTCTACTCACAGCATAGGCAATGTCTGGTCTTGTGCAGTTTATTAAATACATCAGACTTCCTATGACACGTGAATATTCAAGTTGGGAGACTCCATTGTCTTTGTTTTTCTTGAGTTTGCAAGAAGGGTCAAATTGAGTACTTGCTGGTTTACTATCAAACTGGTTAAATTTCTTAAGAACTGACTCAACATAATGAGATTGACTAAGACTGAATCCATTAGACTCCTTTCTAATTTTCATCCCTAGGATTACATCAGCAGGACCTAAGTCTTTCATGTGAAAGTTCTCACTCAACATGTTCTTAGTTGAATTAATGATTTCTAAGGTTGTACCTAGTATAAGCATATCATCAACATACAAGCATACAATCACACATGCATCATTGACAGATTTATTGTACACACATTTATCAGCTTCATTTATTTTAAATCCACTAGAGAACATTACATGATCAAATTTTTCATGCCATTGTTTCGGTGCTTGTTTCAAGCCATATAAATACTTTTTAAGTCTACGCACATTGTTTTCATAACCCTTCACTACAAAGCCTCCGGGTTGGTCCATATAAATTTCTTCATCTAATTCACCATTTAGGAACGCAGTTTTTACATCCATTTGATGTATTTCTAGGTTATGAATTGCAGCGATTGCAATTAGCATCCTAATGGAAGTAATTCTAGTGATAGGTGAATAAGTGTCAAAGAAATCTACACCTTCTATTTGTTTATAGCCCTTAGCTACTAGTCTAGCTTTATACTTTTCCACAGTTCCATCTACCTTACATTTTCTCTTGAAGATCCATCTACAACTTATGGGTTTGCACCCTGGAGGTAAATCTACTATCTCTCAGGTTTCATTCTGAACAATAGAATCTATACTAATAGTGGATTCTTTCCACCATGGAGCTTCAGACGAAGTCATGGCCTCTTTATAGGTTTGTGGATCAGTTTCAACTAAACAGGTTATGAAGTCTGGCCCAAAAGATTTTTCTATTCTAAGTCTTTTGCCTCTTCTAGGTTCATAAACAGGTTCATCTTCTTCTATCGGTAAAATATGGCTAGAAGAAGGGACATCTAGGGGATCATCACATATCATGCGAGATTCAGATTTCAACGGAAACACATTTTCAAAAAATGTAGCATCCTTAGATTCCATAATGGTGTTCACACCAATTTCTGAGTTTTCAGAACTCATAACCATAAACCTATAAGCAGTGGTGTGTTCGGGATATCCTATGAAGACACAATCAACTGTTTTAGGTCCTATTTTAGTCCTCTTAGGTGGAGGAATAGAGACCTTGGCTAAACACCCCCACACTTTGAGGTATCCATAAGAGGGTTGTTTGCATTTCCATAATTCATACGATGATTTGACTGATCCTTTAAGGGGCACTATGTTCAGGATATAGCAAGCTGAGAGGACGGCCTCCCCCCACAAGTTCGCCGTCCTGAACTGATTAACATGGCATTCATCATCTCCTTAAGGGTTCGGTTTTTCCGTTCAGCCACTCCATTAGAGTGTGGTGAATAAGGAGGAGTTACCTCATGAATAATGCCATGTTGTGCACAAAAATCTCCTATAGGGATTACATATTCACCTCCACGGTCAGATCTAATGGTTTTAATTGTGGTGTTCAATTGGTTTTCTACTTCTATTTATATAATTTAAATGCTTCTAAAGCATCATCTTTTCCTGTAAGCAAGTAAATATGACAGTATCTAGTACAGTCATCTATGAAAGTGACAAACCATTTTTTACCACCTCTGGTTTGGATTGATTTCATATCAACTAAGTCTGAGTGAATTAACTCTAAGGGATTAGAATTTCTGTGGACATTTTTTTTAAAGGGATTCTTTGCATATTTTGATTCTACACAAACTTCACATTTATGTTCATATTCCAAATTTAATTTTGGAATGCAGCCATAGTTTGCCAATTTGTTCATTGAATTATAATTTACATGACCAAGTCTACCATGCCAGATATTCAATGAGACAACAACATAAGAAGAATCAACTTTATTAACTTCAACAGAGGTTACAGATAATTTGTATAGGCCTTCAGCCTTATAGCCCTTTCCCACAAAATCCTTTCCCTTAGTGATAATCACTTTCCCAGACTCAAATACAATCTTAAATCCCTTATCATCTAGCACACCACTTGAAACGAGATTCTTGCAGATATCTGGTACGTGTAAAACTTCATTCAATGTGAGGATTTTCCCAGAAGAGAGCTTCAACGAAACTTTTCCTTTTCCTGCAACCTGTGCTGCAGATGAATTACCCATATAAAGTTTTTCTCCTCCTCCTACCATCTGATAGGAGGTGAACATGTCTTTACTTCCGCAGACATGTTTGGTATCTCCAGAGTCTACCCACCAGTCTCTCACATTGGTAACTAAGTTAACCTCAGACACCGTGCCAGAAAACTCATTTTTACTACTTTCAACTAAATTTACATTTGTTTTCTTAAAATTCGCATCTTTGCGTTTTCTACAATGAATTGCCATATGGCCAGACACACCACAAACATAACATGCTCCCTTAATTTTACCAATAGCAGATTTTAGTTTTTGAAAGGTACCTTTTCTTTGTGGGCCAGGCTTGCGCTTGTTGTGGTCCAGACTTAGAGTAGAAAATTTGTGTTCGAGAACGTGAGCTTTGTTTGACATGTCTCTTGCAGAAGAAACATTCTTTTCCTTTGAACAAAGCGATTCTTCAACTTGGATTTTCTTGCCCAATTCTACCATGGAAATTTCACCAGTTTCATGCCTTAGTCTTCTCTTGTATTCAGCCCAGGAATTTGGCAATTTTTCAATAACAGCAGAAACTTGAAATGTTTCGTCAATAACCATTCCTTCAGCAATTATTTCATTAATATTTTTTTGCAGCTCCAGAAACTGATCAACCACTGATTTATCATTCATCATTTTATACTCCAGAAAACGTGCAACCATGAATTTTTTACTTCCTGCTGTTTCTGCTTCATATTTATCTTGTAGTGCAGTCCATAAATTGTAAGCATTAAAATTATCCTTAGCATTGTAAAAATCATATAAAGAATCTTCTAGGCAGTTTAAGATATGATTTTTCGCCATATAATTACTTCTCTTCCAACTTTCTAAGTCCTGTAATTTTTCAGGTTTATTTAGAGACTCATCAAATGGCTTCAGAACCATATCATCTAGCATGTGGAAACTCAGGAAAAATAACATTTTTGACTGCCATCTCTTGAAGTCCTTTCCAGAAAATTTTTGAGGTCTGTCAACATCAGTCTTCACCATTGTTACAGCAGTAAAATTTTCAAAATAAACGAAATATCGAGTTAAGATTGTTGCTTAGAGATCCTGTAACAAAGAACAAACCAAACAGAAGCTTGAAAATAGTTAAGGGTTAGAGAAAACCGCAGCAGACTTCAGACAAACACACACACAGAAAGATGGAGTCGCCTGTTCAACAGACTGCCCTTAACTCGATATTTGTCGGGTACACCTCTAGAAAGAGTGTTGCTATACCACTAGTGAGGACAAATCGAATCCAGGATAAAACCACCTGATACCAGCCCAGCTAGCAAAAACTCGTTGGCCCGTTGCGAACTTAACAGCAGAATAAGAAATAATTTTTTTTTTATCTACGTGCTCAAAACAAAGCATGAAGAGGGGAAAAGACGACAGGATAGTAGCTGCGTCTGGGGTGATTGAAAATGAATTTTGTTTTTTCTTTTATAGGAGAAAAATGCTTTTCATTTTTCAAACGGTAAGAAATATTTAATTCAAATAATTTAATTCGAAAACTTTAATTAAAAGATTTTTGAATTAATTTGATTTAATATCCATTAATATAAAACGGTAGAAATTATTTACTGTAATAATTTTAAAATCTAAAACCGTTGGATCTTTGATGGGTACACGTAGGCACACGCTAGGCACACGCCGAGCTCACGCCAATGGTCGCACCAAGGCCCAAGGCTCGCGCCAATGGTCGCACCAAGGATCGCACCAAGGCTCGCACCAAGGCTCGCGCCAAGGGTCGCACCAAGGCTCGCGCCAAGGCTCACACCAAGGCTCACACAAAAGCACACGCAAGCTCTGCAAGCCCGCGGACCGCGGTGCTTCGGTGCGAAGCACCGCACATGTGTGCATTTGCCCACTAGCACATTCCTTAGTCCATATCCAATCCACTAGTTCTTTTTCCTTATATAGAACGTATGTGGTAATTAGGATAGACTCCATCCTTGGTTTATCCCATGTGGGACAAACCAAGGTTTCTCATTCACATATAAGCGAAAAGTGGATTTGTTATTTTCACCCACAATATAGGCTAGTGACCCTTTGGTCCCATCAAGATAATTTTGGTAACAAAACAATTAAATTTGGAAATAAGCAATAAATTCACTTTTAATTCTAACACCAACTATTTACATCGGCTCAACTGCCAGTTCCACCTTACACAACACCAAACCAACAACGTCTTCCACTTCGCCGCCTCCATTCTACTATCGCCAGTCCATACATTTTGCAGTGGAAGTTGATGGTCGTAACATTCCCAACAACCGGGTTTACTATGTTGGGTTTGCTTAATAATTGCTTTGATTTAGTTTTGTTATGAACTTCATGTGTAGATAAGTCCTTTAGATTAGGGATTTTTCGAAACTATGTGATATGAATTTATAATAATTTATGCAAGTTAATATTTATTTTTAATATTGTTTTTTTGTTTGTTATCTACCGTGATGATGACCATGAATTGTTTGTAGGTTGTTTAAGTGTAAAATTAAATAGTTTGTTACCAATACTAAAACAAGATTTTAAAGCCTTAATATGTAATTGTTAAGGTGATTCAATCACAAGTAGCAAACATCAACTTTGCAAAGGGAGTTTGTGGATTTTGATGCGTAGATGATAATCCTTAGTTAATATGTCAACTTATGAATATGTGGTTAAGATGAACCCGACTCACGGAATATACCGGTTAATTAGGTTACACTATAAGGCTTATTCAGAATGTCTTAATCGGTTAGAAGTGAGTAGAGAACTTATTCTACGAAGTGACTTGAACGCATAACTTGTCAAGGGTTGTTAATAAATGTGTTTTGAAGAAGATTATGCTTGTATGATTAATATTATTCATGTTCACTAGTGGAGAATGACTCCTTAATCAGTTTCATCCTCATTGTTTGCTTTAATATTTGTTTTCGTAGCTTTGCTTTAGTTTCATACAGAAATTAGGATTGACAGCTTTAATTCTCTACTCTCTTACGAAAGAACATGCATATCATTGTGCTATTTATTAATGTAACGTAAAGAGACGTAAAGAATATATATTTATTTTTACGAGTTTGACACCTAATTTTGATGAGGTGCCGAACTTGTAAAAAATATTCCTTACTTCTTTTTACACTAACTACTGGTATACGAATAAACAGGTTCATTCCTAAGGGAAAGTTGAGCTAAAGTTGTCATTCAGATTTATGAAAATAATGCAAAGTTACGAAGTACTAATAAAAGACTAATAATGAAAACAACGAGGATGGAACTGATTAAGGAGTCATTATCTACTAATGAACATAAATTTAATCAATCATACAAGCATGATTTTCTTCAAAACACGTTTACTAACAACCGAGACAAGTCATGTGTTAAACTAATCTATTTGACTCTAAAGTCACTTTGTAGAATAAGTTTTCTACTTGTTTCTAGCCAACTAAACCGTTTTATACAAGCTCTCAAAGTATAACTTAATTAACTGGTATATTCCGTGAGACGGGTTGATCCTAACTACTTGTTCATAAGTTCAACATGTTAACTTAGGGTTGTCATCTACGCATCAAAATCCATAGAACCATTGGCAAAGGTGATGCTCTCTACTTGTAATTGAATAAGCTTAACAATTATGTATTAAAGTTGTAAAATATAGCTTCAGAATTACAAACAAGTGATTTAATTGGACACTTAAACAACCTGCAAACAATTCATGGTCACCATCACAGTATTAAAACAAGCAATAAAAAAAATATTGAGAAAGAAAGTTAACTTGAATAAATCACTAAAAACTCATGTCACTTAGTTTCGAAATATCCCTAACCGACACGACTTAGCTACATATGGAGTTCATGACACTTGAATGAAAATAAAAAAAAAAACTTTAACACCAATTAAGCAAACCAAAACAAAACAACAGTTGGATGTGAATGTTGTGTGAACTGGAGAGGACTTAATGGTGCTGAACGGTTGGTGATTGAAGTGCTGAAGGTGGGAGAGATTGTTTATTGCTGGTGCTGGCGTGTGAACTGGATGGTGGCGTGAAGTTGGAGAACAACAACTGGTGGTGTAGTGGTGTTGTGGAAGTGGACTGTGAACTGAAGTGGAGTAATTGCTGTGCGTGAAGGAATTAAATGACGGGTTGTGGAAGTTTTTTTATTTATTACTCCCTCCGTTTCAGGAAAAGAGTTACTTTCTCTTTAAATTTTTGTTCCAACAAAAGAGTTACTTTCATTTTAATATAAAAAACTTTCAAAACTACCCTTGTTATTCTAAGAAATGTTATTATTCTCATTATAAAGATATATGTAGTATTAAACTTTTTATTAGGGTAAATCTGGAAATAAATTTTAAAAGTTATTCTCTCTCATCTTGCCTTAACAATTGTGCAAATAGGAAAAGTAACTCTTTTCCTGAAACGGAGGGAGTATTATTTTGATCAGAGAACTGGGGTTAAAGGGACCCCTCCGAAAACAAACAGTAAAAAAAAAAAACTAAATACGCCACTACAACTTTCCCTCGTTGTCTTCCTTCAAAATGATGCATAACTCAGGAGGAAACTCTTCGCAACTCATATTCACCCATTTCATAGGAGGGTGATAACCAAGTAAAAAATATGCAGCTCTGTTAGTCTCTCTAAAACATGAGAGATTTCAAAAGCATCAAAATAAGATCTCAACCTGCTCACCCCAAAACTATTCCTGAGAATAACACCCCAACCACCATAGGTTTCTTTTCTAGAGACATCAAAATTTATCATAGTTAAATCTGGATCGGGAGCCAACCAAGCACAGAAAATTCTAGGAGTTACAACAAAACCACAATTGAACCTGAAATTATCCATTAAAGACCTATAGGCTGGGCTGTCTTCAACTTTAATTGTGATATAAAGTACTCTAATTCTGACATCTTCTATAATAAAGTATCCCACTTTTTCAGCAGAAGAAACTTTACTAGAAAAGAGCATGCAATTTATTTCTCTCCAAACATGATACACAAAACAGTTGAGAATAAATTTCTTCACTTTGGCAATAAAGTTTTGACCAGCAAAAGCTATGGTACACCACTTTATCTCCTCCATCCATCTCTTACAGACCTCTCTATAATACCCCATTTTCAGCAGTAAGCCGAACCAAATACCAACAAAGAAAGGACACTTATGAAATAAGTGATCCTCAGACCCTGGGCCTACCTCACAAAGGATACAATCAGCCACCTGGGATAAACCCCATTGAACCATCTTCTCCTTAGTCTTAACTCTTCCATGTAAAGAAATCCAAGTAATGAAAGAGTGACCAAAAACATGAGATTTAGACCAAACAATGCCCTGCCACTAGGGCTGTACATGGTCGGTTTCAGTTCAGTTTTCAGCTAAACCAAAACCGAAACCGTTAATATCTGTTTTTAATTTTTTTTCCATTATCGAACCGTTAATCATCGGTTCGGTTTCTAGCCGGTTTCGGTTTATTCCAGTGGGTTTCCGTTAACCGATTGTTATGTCAGTTTCCTAAAACTGACAGTCCAAATCTTAAAAAAAACAGATCACAGTTCAAAGATTTTTAAACTTACCTATAGACATTTATATTTCATACACATTCAAAATTCATAAACATTCCGAAACACAATATAAACATTACATCTTCATTTATTTTCACCAAAAACTTAAAAATAAATAAAAATACTAGTCATACTAGATAACCGGTTTTCCACTGGTAGTTCGGTTCGGTTTCGAGCACAAACCAAAACCGAAACCGTTAATATCAGTTATTAATTTTTTTTACCAAAACCCTTCCACTACTAATCGGTTCAGTTCGGTCCCATTTTAGCGGAAAACCGTTACCATGTACAACCCTACCTTCCACTGTACAACATCTTTAGGACCATCCAAACTTTTATAAGTTTCCTTCATAGTGTAAGCACCAGAAGGGCTAGGTTTCCACACAACTAATTCAGTAGGAGACTTGTCAAACTCTACTATCTTCAGCTGCTCAACACAATTCCTCAAATCCTCATCCGTAAAATCAGGAAAATACCAACCCTCAGAATCAAGGAAATCAATCACTTTATAATCATAATTGGAGCAAAGATCCTCAATCACATCCCTACTCAACGAATCAGTGACCCTGCCATATGGGTGCCAAATTGTTTGATAAAAACTTAGTATGCTCTCCATCCCCTATAATATGGAAAACAAGATCCTTAGCAACACTTATTTGTTCTAGAATTCTACGCCAGCACGAAGAAGCATCTTAAGGTTTATTAAGGGTCCAGAAATCTTTGTTCTTTGTTAAGTTCTTATCAATCGGTCCAGATAGTGTGCCTTCTACACTCTAAGTCCCACAAATGTCTAAGATTAGCAGCATAATTTGTGATCTCAATACTTCTAATACCTAGATCACCTTCTGAAAAAGGCCTACAAGCCACATCCCATCTTATAGGATGGTACTTCTTCCCCATTTTTGCACCATCCCAAAGGAAACTTTTGCAAGTAGAATTGAATTCCTTCACAGCTCTATTAGGAAGAATAAAACAAGAAAGCCAAAAATCTATCATACCACTAAGAACAACCTTTATGAGCATCAACCTACTAACATAAGCAAGCTTTTTAGACTTCCAAGACTTTATTCTCTTGGAAACTATATAAATTAAAGGCAAACAATCCTGGTAGGATAATCTAGTAGATAATAAAGCAATTCCAAGGTATCTCATAGACAACTCCCCAGTACTGCAAACAAGGTAATGGACAATCTGGGATAAAACAGGAAGATCCACAGAGGAAGAGTACAAGGCAATTTTCTATTTATTTATTTCCAAGCCCGAAACCTTACTAAAATCAGGTAAAGCATTGTTCAGAGAAGAAGCAGCAGCCACAGAACCTTTGAAAAAAACTAACACATCACCAACAAAGCAAAGGCGAGTAAGATGAGCCAGTCTATATCTAGGGTGCAAACCAAACCTATCAGCAATAACTTGGTGCTTGAGAGAAATACTTAAAATATTCATTACAATAACAAATAAGTAAAGGGACAAAGAGAAGCCCTTCCTAAGGCTCCTGCTAGAAAAAAATAGCCATAAGGAGATCCATTAACAAGCACATAAAACTTAGCCGAAGATATACAAATATGGACCCAAAAGATAAATTGAGGGGGGAAAGCCCATTTTCTTTAGAAAAAATAAAATATCATCCCAAGAAACTGTATCATAAGCCTTCCTAAGGTCTATTTCCAAAAAACACCTAAGGAAGCCACCATCTCTATGATAATTCCTAACAATTTTATGAGCAAACATGATATTATCATGAATAGATCTACCGGAAAGAAAAGTCGATTGATTTCACGAACAAGATTCTTAAGAACATACTTCATTCTAACATCCAAGATATTAGTGATACATTTATGTATCACATTACAATAAGAACTAGGTCTATAATCAGCAATAACAGAAGGATTATCAACTTTGGGCACAAAAGTTAGAAAATTGTTATTTACCTCAACAAGCAATTTGAACTTTAACAAGAAATTCTGGATGGCTTTTACAAAGTCAACTTCAAAAATAGAACAATAAACCTTAAAAAAATGACTTGAAAATCCATCAGGTCCCGGAGTCTTGATAGATCCAATACAAGAAAGGGAATAGACAATTCCATCCCTAGAAACAGGGGCACTAAGACCATTTGCATCATCAGTAGAAACAACATTACAAAAATGAATAAAACCAGAATCTTCATTACTAAAACCATTCAACCTCACTCCATTAAACACAAAAGAGAAGAAAGAAGTATACTCCAAAGCAATTTCTTTATCCTCATCCAGGATATCACCCACAGAATCCCTAATAGTTAGGATGTTATTCCTACATTTCCTCTCTTTTAAAGAACTATGAAAGAAATGTGTGTTAGAATCACCCAACTTCATCCATTGCACTCTGGATTTTTGTTTGAGCATGGACTCTTCATGTATAGCAACCCTAGTGTTTTAGGGTGAAAACAAATGTAAGGTAGAATCATACTTTCAAGTAGGTTCGAGAGATCAAGCTCGAACAGGACGAGCCTAAACCAAGAAATGGTCGTTCACGTCCTTCTTTGATTACAAAGATGGAAAGGATTTGGGTAGGTATTAGGGGAGGGAAGTAAAGTAGGTTGAGAAATTATCAGTGTGATAGTATATGGAATAGAAAATGGATTTTCGAAAAGGAATCACTAATTCTGTAAGTTTTGTTTCTCCAGACTAAGTGTCTTGTCTGTCTTGTTTCGAATAGATGAGAATCATCTATTTATAGTTCAAAGGAGATACACTGATTTCTCGTAAGTCGTGGAGTTTAGTAAGAGGTGAAAAAGTGATGATTATGGAGATTTTAGTGGGGTGGTTCCCGGAAAGTAGGGAAGACCTGTCTGACCACTACTAATCATCCTCTCAACTGCTCTATAACCGCTCACTACTTATTACCTTCTTGTTTGTGGAGGTGGTGCCACCAAACACGGTTGCCGTGCCAGACCAATACCTTAATGAGAATCCCCCCATATTGTATTTGATATCTTATGGAAATAGTGGAGTCATAAGACACTATGGTTTTGATTAAGTTCAGTCAAATCAAATGACTTGCTAAGTTGGTGAGAAAAGTTATGCGACTCACTGGATTGATAGTCAGACTGATTAGTGTCGAGTATGGGAAGTTTAATGGTCATGTACTTGCTTGAAAGAAACATGACATATTTAATGGCTAAGTATTAGCTCAGAAGTGACTTATCGTAAGTCTGAGAGGCATTTGAAACCAAATATTGTAGATTACTTCACAAGTAAGGAGACCTATTAAAATTCATATGATAGTTAATTTTGTACCTATATTGAGAAGAAAGGCGTATTTTTGAGGGAAGTAGCTAGAAAAGTTAGTATTAGCTACTTAGTGTAAATAAGAATGTGTTAGCTCTTTTAATAATTAAAGGCTAATGTGCTAATGTCTCAGGTGTAAGACCAATATGTACAACTTCTAGTAAATATCAATTGTACTAGGGATAGGAAGCTGGTGTCAAGGAGGTCCGAAGTTAGCACTTTAATTGGATATAATAGTTAGCATTAACGTCAATGCGCTAGTGGCTAAGTCGTTAAGTATAGCTAGGGGCGTATTGGCCACTAGCAGACGTGCTAGGCTTTCTAGGGACGTGCTCGATTAGGATGCATTGGAGGCCACAATGCTGAGGATCCAAGACACGCTGGACTTTGGAGACGCATCGGAGAGGCTAGTGATGCGCTAGGGAAGCTAGAGACGTGTTAGCCTTTGTTAGGGGCTTGCGCGAGTTTTGGGGACGCATCTGGTGAAGCTAAACATTCTCGAGCTAGGGCGCATCAACTCTAAAGACATGCTCGATCCTAGAGACGCGTAAGGTTGTTGGCGTTGTTTCCTAGGGACAAGAAATGAGGTCGGTAATTGATGCGTTAGGCTAAAAATGGACAAGAAAGTTCACGCCTCTGGCGCTAGGGTTATCACTTTTAGTGCTAAGTCGAGGTTCTAAGGTAGTGATACACTGTTCAAGGCCTCATTTATCCAAGATGTGCTAGCTAAGACCATTTTAGGTTAGTTAGCGTTTCTCAGGTGCTAGGGTTAGCGCTTGGAAAATTACCGTGTTTAGCGCTAATGTGGCTAAGTGATGCTAATGTGGTGCTAAGAAAAATAACCAGTGCTAACTTGGCGCTGATAAGATAGAAAGCTAGGGTTACTATAGCTTAGAGGTTCAATGTATATTTTATGGTATTGCTTTTTGATTGTGGCGCATCCGAGAGGAGTGGCGCATAATTTGTGGCCTATATTTTAAGCAAAGTGCTAAACTAGCATATTTGTGCTCAGAAGAACAATCTGAAGAGTATTCATTACAAATGAAGTGTGAAGCTAGAATGTATTTCAGGGTTTAAGCATTAGCTATTCCCGAGTTTGATGGATGTTATTGGAAGATCAATGTACATTCAAGGCAAGTTCAAGGAATTCAGCCGTAGAATTTATGCGACTTGAGACTAGTTCGATATGGCATGAGTATTATGAGAATTGAGGAGGCTGCAAGGCCAGTTTAGAATGTTTAGAGGGAATTTGTGTTCTTAACTCACTTGTGGAATATAAGTAAAGACAGTATTCTATATTAAGCATATGCGCATAAATATGCACATATATATTCTTATTGCTTAGCAGAGGGCAGTATTACAATTCTAGCCCTTGTCAAAAACTCACCATCTACATTAAGTCCCATGCTTAGTGAGGAACAATGAGGTTTCTAAGTAAGCACTAGATGGTGAAAATGCTTATAATGATTACATATGCATAACTTGAATTTTAAGCGTAGAAGAAAGTGTACTTAGATTCTTGGACGTTTGAGATATGCCCCCCTTATCGCGAAACTTGGTTGGGGATAATAGGCGTCCCTGTTTTTGTTAGAATACCAACTTTTCGTGAACCAATCATAAGTGCATATTTTACATGTTTTAAGTATCAATTCCATGCTAGTATTTGTTAGATTTCTTGTGAATTATTGTATATGTTCGTTTTGTAGTTTATGTATTTTATTAGGTGAATCATCCAAAATAAAGCTAGAAAGTGTTAGATAGTGCATGAAGTGAAGTGCTACAAAGAAAGAAGAACTAAAGACCCAGTGTAAGTCATTGGCTTTGGCAAGAAATCTTCATTTTGGCCTTGCAGTCAATGGATGTCACTTACTATTCTTATATTTATTTGTAGAAATGCAAATAAAACATATATAGGGAGGAGGTGTTGGTTGAATGTGCATGAGAAGTAATGCACATATAGATATACGGTGTAGCCTATACGTTGGAGCATACTTGATGCGTAAGCATCAATATGTTTGTAGCTTAGCCCATAAGCTTAGATTATGCGAAAACATCAATCACCCATGTTGCGTACTCGATAATGCATTATGCACAAGCTGGTGCATACCTTGCGGAAGTCCTTTGGTCTATACGGGTTATACTTTGCTTGGCTTTGGCCTTGCAACAAAGTTGCAATCAAGGTTGGCTTTGCCTTAATATGCTTAAGTTGCTTGCCCCTTTCGTATTGACCCTTTGATGAACTATGGTCATGTTTGATCCCATCAAGGTACGGGTTGGGTACGTAGGCATCCGCAATGCAATGCATTGGGGTCGCTCATATCATCTAATTTGGGAGATGACTGCGACATTAGGTAACTCATATCATCTGGCTCGGCAATGCTAAGCAAGAGGTGATTGTTGCCACACTTGATGGGGTAGTTGCAATTCCATTTGATGGATTGTTCATACTTCCTAGCAACCGTTACGGCATGGAACGACATGTGCCTGGATGTTGCACCCTTGGCAAGAACAAGATAAGTGCAGGCTCCAGCGCATGGTCGAAGCAGAATTTATGAAGCGAAAAGTTTAGGCTTGAAATAGCCTAGGTGTTGGTCCAAGGCATGAGTTAGTCCTGGACAACGATCGTAAATATGTGATGCTTGCCAAAGGCATACCCAATAGCTCTATAGCCTTCAACCCTTAGTAGAATAAGGGTAAGTTGGAATGGTATGCTAGTCCAAGGCAGGGGTCAGGCTTGGACATGGATTATACTTAGGTGATGCTTGTCAAATGAATTCATCATGGGCTTTAATGGCCTTACACCCTTCGTAGGTCAAGGGTGAGTTGGAATGATATGGAGACTATGGTATGAGTACCATGTTTGCAAAGCATGTTTGGAAAGGCAAATATACCTGGAACGGTACAAATGTAGCTTGAATAATGTGGGAACTAAGTTTCGAGTATAATGCTTATAAGGCATGCTTAGAAAGCAAAATTTACCTGCACTTTCTAGCGAGAAACTAAGCTTTAAGGTCCGGTTACTTTCTTCTAAATCGTGCATCGGGAAGCTCTGGCCTGCCCAGCCCAACGCGCTGAAGGCGGAATTTTCCGGTCCCTGACAAATGGTATCAGAGCAAGTTCCGAGAAAACACTAGGGACTGTGAGTTTTGGACTCGTCAGTGAGCATTTTGTATTATAACTACAAAAAATTTCCTTCAAAGGAAATAGAAAAGTTGGAAGAGTAGGCCAACTGTTGTGCGAAAATAAAGTGGATAAATAAGGCCAAGTGCCTATACAAAAGAAATTATAACTTGCTAGTTAATCCGCTAAGATTTGGACAAGTTTGATTTTATTCTTTGAGTTTGCCAGAAAACCCGTTTGGAACGATGGCTGGTATCCGACTACCCTTGGCACTGGGACTGATCACCCCCTCACCTGTGCGGCACGGTGTGCGTTGTCAGTTTGGCTAGCACCCACTTACGAGTGGAAGATCGTCTGGGACGATGGCTTGCATCCGACTGCACTGGCATTAGAGTTTGGTCCTCATAGTACTACACTAGAAACTATTTATAAACTCGCGATGACCCTTTTCAACCTATGTGAATTTTGGGAACTCTTAAGTGTATGGTATGGGACGCCCACTTAAGATCTCGTGTTGAGTAAATTATTTTGCATTCTTGAGCATGTGGTATGGGACGCATGTTTAGGGATCCAATTTTAGTTTTCTCGGTAAAGTTATAAAAACCTTTGCTGATCCTCGAGCTTGCGGAATGGGACGTATGTTCAGAAAGTCTCAATCGGGTTTTATGGCAATTATGGTCCCTATTAGGATTTTGGGATATGCGGTATGGGACGCATTTTTAGAAGGTTTTAATTCGCGCTCATTAACAAACATTGGACCCTTGCGAGATTTCTGTGCATCATGGAATGGGACATATGCATAGGAAACCTTAATCGATGAATCTTGTCCACAATAGTTTTGAGTTAAATTTCTGGGACGAAATTCTTTGAAGGTGGTAAGAATGTAACACCCGCAATTTTCGCATGGCGCTTACTCATGGACGCGTCATGGCCTGGGTTGAAGCTTCATCCTAAGCTTATAAATCTTACCCAGATATGCATTAGGATGTGTATCCCTTGACCTCGAATTATAGTGTTAAGGCCCTATTACGTGTGATGCGTATTCGAGGAGGCATGATAGTGCCAATGCCCTACTATGCCGTGATGCATGATTCAATGCATCACCGAGCCAAAGTTTCTATTCGATGTATGCATCATAGTGCTAAGGCATTATTATGTCGTGATGCATGATTCAATGCATCACCGAGCCAAAGTTGCGTAAGTGGGAGCATCATAGTGCTGATGCACTATTATGCCGTGATGTATGATTCAATGCATCACCAAGCCAAAGTTGCGTACGAAGAATGCATTACAGTGCTAAGGCACTATTATGCCGTGATGCATTGTTGAAAATGCATCACTATGCCTATGTTGCATACCGAAAGTGCATTTTAGTGCTAAGGCACTATTATGCCGTGATGCATGATTCAATGCATCACCGAGCCGAAGTCTCTATTCGATGAATGCATCATAGTGCTAAGGCACTATTATGCCGTGATGCATGATTCAATGCATCACCGAGCCAATGTCGCTATTTGATGAATGCATCATAGTGCTAAGGCACTATTATGCAATGATGCATGATTCAATGCATCACCGAGCCAATGTCGTTATTTGATGAATGCATCATAGTGCTAAGGCACTATTAAGCCGTGATACATTATTGAGAATGCATCACCGATCCAAGAGTGCATCACCATGATGCATCAACGTGTTTGTTTTTAGCTTACCTGAGAATGCTTCGCATGGATTTGGCAAGAAATCTTCATTTTGGCCTTGCAGTCGATGGATGTCACTTACTATTCTTATATTTATTTGTAGAAATGCAAATAGAACATATATAAGGAGGAGGTGTTGGTCGAATGTGCATGAGCGGTAATGCACATATAGCTATGCGATGTAGCCTATACGTTGGAGCATACTTGATGCATAAGCATCACTATGTTGTAGCTTAACTGATGAAGCTTGAATATGCATAATTGAGAATGCTTCAGTTGGCTTTGGCAAGAAATCTTCATTTCGGCCTTGCACTCGATGGATGTCACTTACTATTCTTATATTTATTTGTAGAAATGCAAATAAAACATATATAGGGAGGAGGTGTTGGTTGAATGTGCATGAGCAGTAATGCACATATAGATATGCGATGTAGCCTATACGTTGGAGCATACTTGATGCGTAAGCATCAATATGTTTGTAGCTTAGCCCATAAGCTTGGATTATGCGAAAGCATCAATCACCCATGTTGCGTACTCGATAATGCATTATGCACAAGCTGGTGCGTACCTTGCGGAAGTCCTTTGGTCTATACGGGTTAGACTTTGCTTGGCCTTTGGCCTTGCAACAAAGTTGAAATCAAGGTTGGCTTTGCCTTAATAGGCTTAAGTTGCTTTCCCCTTTCGTATTGACCCTTTGATGAACTACGGTCATGTTTGATCCCATTAAGGTACGGGTTGGGTATGTAGGCAGCCGCAATGCAATGCATTAGGGTGCAACACCTTGTCGCTCATATCATCTAATTTGGGAGATGATTGCGACATTATGGTAACTCATATCATCTGGCTCGGCAATGTAAGCAATAGATGATTGTTTCCACACTTGATGGGGTAGTTGCAATTCCATTTGATGGATTGTTCAAACTCCATAACAACCGTTGCGGTTTGGAACGACATGTGCCTGGATGTTGCACCCTTGGCAAGAACAAGATAAGTGCAGGCTCCAGCGCATGGTCGAAGGAGAATTTATGAAGCGAAAGTTTAGGCTTGAAATAGCCTAGGTGTTGTCCAAGGCATTAGTCCTGGACAACGATCGTAAATATGTGATGCTTGCCAAAGGCATCCCCAATAGCTCTCTAGCCTTCAACCCTTAGTAGAATAAGGGTAAGTTGGAATGGTATACTAGTCCAAGGCAGGGGTCAGGCTTGGACATGGATTGTACTTAGGTGATGCTTGTCAAAGGAATTCATCATGGGCTTTAATGGCCTTGCACCCTTCGTAGGTCAAGGGTGAGTTGGAATGATATGGAGACTAAGGTATGAGTACCATGTTTGCAAAGCATGTTTGGAAAGGCAAATATGCCTGGAACGGTACAAATGTAGCTTGAATAATGTGGGAACTAAGTTTCGAGTATAATGCTTATAAGGCATGCTTAGAAAGCAAAATTTACCTGCACTTTCTAGCGAGAAACTAAGCTTTAAGGTCCGGTTACTTTCTTCTAAATCGTGCATCGGGGAGCTCTGGCCTGCCCAGCGCAACGCGCTGAAGGCGGAATTTTCCGGTCCTTGACAAATGGTATCAGAGCAAGTTCCGAGAAAACACTAGGGACTGTGAGTTTTGGACTCGTCAGTGAGCATTTTGTATTATAACTACAAAAAATTTCCTTCAAAGGAAATAGAAAAGTTGGAAGAGTAGGCCAACTGTTGTGCGAAAATAAAGTGGATAAATAAGGCCAAGTGCCTATACAAAAGAAATTATAACTTGCTAGTTACTCCGCTAAGATTTGGACAAGTTTGATTTTGTTCTGTGAGTTTGCCAGAAAACCCGTTTGGAACGATGGCTGGTATCCGACTACCCTTGGCACTGGGACTGATCACCCCCTCCCCTGTGCGGCACGGTGTGCATTGTCAGGTTGGCTAGCACCCACTTACGAGTGGAAGATCGTCTGGGACGATGGCTTGCATCCGACTGCACTGGCATTAGAGTTTGGTCCTCACAGTACTACACTAGAAACTATTTATAAACTCGCGATGACCCTTTTCAACCTATGTGAATTTTGGGAACTCTTAAGTGTATGGTATGGGACGTCCACTTAAGATCTCGTGTTGAGTAAATTATTTTGCATTCTTGAGCATGTGGTATGGGACGCATGTTTAGGGATCAGTTTTCTCGGTAAAGTTATAAAAACCTTTGTTGATCCTCGAGCATGCGGAATGGGACAGAAAGTCTCAATCGGTTTTATGGCAATTATGGGCCCTATTAGGATTTTGGGATATGCGGTATGGGACGCATTTTTAGAAGGTTCTAATTCGTGCTCATTAACAAACATTGGACCCTTGCGAGATTTCTGTGCATCATGGAATGGGACATATGCATAGGAAACCTTAATCGATGAAGCTTGTCCACAATAGTTTTGAGTTAAATTTCTAGGACGAAATTCTTTGAAGGTGGTAAGAATGTAACACACGCAATTTTCGCATGGCGCTTACTCATGGACGCGTCATGGCCTGGGTTGAAGCTTCATCTTAAGCTTATAAAGCTTACCCAGATATGCATTAGGATGTGTATCTTTTGACCTCGAATTATAGTGTTAAGGCCCTATTACGCGTGATGCGTATTCGAGGAGGCATGATAGTGCCAATGCCCTATTATGCCGTGATGCATGATTCAATGTATCACCGAGCCAAAGTTGTAATTCGATGTATGCATCATACTGCTAAGGCATTATTATGTCGTGATGCATGATTCAATGCATCACCGAGCCAAAGTTGTGTAAGTTGGAGCATCATAGTGCTGATGCACTATTATGCCGTGATGTATGATTCAATGCATCACCAAGCCAAAGTTGCGTACGAAGAATGCATTACAGTGCTAAGGCACTATTATGCCGTGATGCATTGTTGAAAATGCATCACTATGCCTATGTTGCATAGCGAAAGTGCATTTTAGTGCTAAGGCACTATTATGCCGTGATGCATGATTCAATGCATCACCGAGCCGAAGTCGCTATTCGATGAATGCATCATAGTGCTAAGGCACTATTGTGCCGTGATGCATGATTCAATGCATCACCGAGCCGAAGTCTCTATTCGATGAATGCATCATAGTGCTAAGGCACTATTATGCCGTGATGCATGATTCAATGCATCACCGAGCCAATGTCGTTATTTGATGAATGCATCATAGTGCTAAGGCACTATTACGCCGTGATACATTATTGAGAATGCATCACCGATCCAAGAGTGCATCACCATGATGCATTAACGTGTTTGTTTGTAGCTTACCTGAGAATACTTCGCATGGATTTGGCAAGAAATCTTCATTTTGGCCTTGCAGTCGATGGATGTCACTTACTATTCTTATATTTATTTGTAGAAATGCAAATAGAACATATATAAGGAGGAGGTGTTGGTTGAATGTGCATGAGCGGTAATGCACATATAGCTATGCGATGTAGCCTATACGTTGGAGCATACTTGATGCATAAGCATCAATATGTTGTAGCTTAACCGATGAAGCTTGAATGTGCATAATTGAGAATGCTTCGGTTGGCTTTGGCAAGAAATCTTCATTTCGTCCTTGCACTCGATGGATGTCACTTACTATTCTTATATATATTTGTAGAAATGAAAATAAAACATATATAGAGAGGAGGTGTTGGTTGAATGTGCATGAGCAGTAATGCACATATAGATATGCGATGTAGCCTATACGTTGGAGCATACTTGATGCGTAAGCATCAATATGTTTGTAGCTTAGCCCATAAGCTTGGATTATGCGAAAGCATCAATCACCCATGTTGCGTACTCGATAATGCATTATGCACAAGCTGGTGCATACCTTGCGGAAGTCCTTTGGTCTATATGGGTTAGACTTTGCTTGGCCTTTGGCCTTGCAACAAAGTTGAAATCAAGGTTGGCTTTTCCTTAATAGGCTTAAGTTGCTTTCCCCTTTCGTATTGACCCTACTACGGTCATGTTTGATCCCATTAAGGTACGGGTTGGGTATGTAGGCAGCCGCAATGCAACTCTATCATCTGGCTCGACAATGCTAAGCAATAGATGATTGTTTCCACACTTGATGGGGTAGTTGCAATTCCATTTGATGGATTGTTCATACTCCATAACAACCGTTGCGGCATGTAACGACATATGCCTGGATGTTGCACCCTTGGCAAGAACAAGATAAGTGCAGGCTCCATCGCATGGTCGAAGAAGAATTTATGAAGCGAAAGTTTAGGCTTGAAATAGCCTAGGTGTTGGTCCAAGGCATGAGTTAGTCCTGGACAACGATCGTAAATATGTGATGCTTGCCAAATGCATCCCCAATAGCTTGTATAGCCTTCAACCCTTAGTAGAATAAGGGTAAGTTGGAATGGTATGCTAGTCCAAGGCAGGGGTCAGGCTTGGGCATGGATTGTACTTAGGTGATGCTTATCAAAGGAATTCATCATGGGCTTTAATGGACTTGCACCCTTTGTAGGTCAAGGGTGAGTTGGAACGATATGGAGACTACGGTCTGAGTACCATGCTTGCAAAGCATGGAAATGAAAATATACCTGGAACGGTACAAACGTAGCTTGAATAATGTGGGAACTACGTTTCGAGTATAATGCTTATAAGGCATGCTTGGAAAGAAAAAATTTACGGCATGCTTGGAAAGAAAAAATTTACCTGCACTTTCCAGCGAGAAGCTAAGCTTTAAGGTCCGGTTACTTTCTTCTAAATCGCGCATCATGGATCTCTGGCCTGCCCAGCGCAACGCGCTGAAGGAGGAATTTTCCAGTCCGTGACACTTTTTGAGATATCATAGATCTCTACAATTCTACATCAGAAACCTAGGGTTTACCCCTTAAGGGGGAAACCACCATTCTTCTTCATCATAATCTTCTTTGTAATATGAGTAGCTAAACCTTTTGTTGATTGAGGATGAAATTTAATGTTCTAAGCGTGAATCTTTATTAGTAATACAAGTTTATTTGGAGTTTTAATCATTATCGTTTGTTTTCATTATATCTAGGATTTATGATTGATTTCTAGATTGTCAAGTGTACAATTAGATTATTCTATTGATCATTCTAATGCTAGTAGAGAGTTGAGCGATACGTAACTGTCGATCATCTCCTACACAATTAGAGAACGTGAGACCTTGCAGAGGGATTCTGTGGAGTAATCATGTGTGAAGATAACACTTGTAAGCAGGACGTTGCGCTAAGAGTTCTGATGCTAGGATCAACCTATATTCACAAAACCTAAAGCATTCGATTGGGTTACACCTGGAGTGCGCTTTTACTTAGTGTGTCAGTTGGATAGAATTTGGTGTTCAAGCTCTTCGGCATTTAGTGATACAAGGATTTTTTGGGATATAACTGCACTAGATGTTATTCTACGATTGGTGATGAATGATTCTAACGAAAGATAGATAAGTATACTACTCGAGTCAACGTTTGGTAACAGCGAAGGACTCCTTAATCATTCTTTCTTATCATCTTTTTATTATATTCTTAGTAAGTAAACAACCAATCCCTCTTTGTCTTTTACTTTATTTTAGTTTTCCTTATCCAAATAACATATCAATTACACAGCTCCCTGTGGGAATGATCCTTACTATCGCTATATTACTAGTTAGTTAGTGAGAAATATATTGAGTAATTTGTTGCACTTACGACACGCAATTAAATTTTGGCGCCGCTGCCGAGGAGAAATCACTAATTGATTTATTATTTGTTTTAGCTTGTTTTTGTAGTTTAGATATTTTCAAGTTTTTCTTTAGTGTTTTTCAGATTTTTAGGTTTTCGTGGTGTTAACAACTCGTTGAAGGTGTACAACTCTCTTGCGGGAGGTAAATTATGAAAACAAGTTGTAAGTATCACTTTTTGTTTTTGTTTTTAGATTTTTGTTCAGATTTTTCCCTTTTATTCTTGTGATTCGTCATGTTTCCTTATGGAAGTAACGTGTACGGTGCACAAGATCAATCATATCATAGTGGTAAGCAATATAACTTTCAATCTCAGTCTTATGATAATTACCAACCATACCAAGGGTATAATCAAAACCAATCCTTTGGTTACGATCAATATCCTACGGAACCTTATGATTATTCTCATACATATCAACAACCTTATGACGGGTATGTACGTGAAAAATCACAAGGATGAGAGGATATTTACACTACTAATCATGTTTCTTCTAGTTTGGATGATGAATTCCGACATTATACGACACGTATGGATTCAATTTTAGGGAAAGTTTCATCAACCGAACCTAACTATAATATTCTCGACCCGATTTCCGATCGTATTCATGATCATTCACCAATTCAAATGGAGGAGGTTTGTGTTAGAAACATTTTAGTAAGTGAATGGATAAAACATCCTAACTTAGAAGCTAGCATTATCCAGATGTTTGAACAGCAGAATCAAAAGATGTTGGATACACTCCAAGAACTTCGAGGGACTATGGAAGTCCTGAAGAATCACATGGGTCAACTTAAAGAGGAAATGAAGAAAGAAGAAGTTTGGACTCAAATCCAAACTATCGATGTTGATGAACCTTCTGAATTTTTTGCAACGATTATGAAGTTATTCCAGCTTCTAATCATAATAATGATCATTCGCCTATTCAAAAGGAGGAGCCTTGATATAACAGAACCATTGTTCTAAACGGGAATGATCCGGTTATTTCTTCTGAGGAGATTCATACTGATTATCCTACGGTTTACACTGAAGAGGACCTCATTATAGCGGAATTTGATTTTGATGATAAGGAGTGTAGGGATTTATATCTCTCTAAGGAGTACACATTAATAGAAGTTCTTGCATACGAACCTAATTTTTGGTCAGATGACGAGAGCGTTGAAGAGATAGATATTGAGAAAAAACCAAATTGATTAATATTGTGGAAGACCCAATTTATCTTGCCAAGGATAATAATGATGTTGATATTCCGATTGAAGCAGAATTTGATAAAAATGGGCTTTCAAAAAGTTTGATAGAGGACCACGACACATATGAGGTAAATGATTCATTGCATACCTATGATAAGGATCACGTAAAAGGTTTGTCTAATCCTCTGCATAACTATATATCTTTTGATCCTCCCCCGATTGAAATAGTTTCCCAAAAAGTTGTTCCGATTTTTAAGGAGCTAGATCACTTAGGGTTGAGTATATATGCTATAAAATTCCTTAAGTATTATTTTGTTTCTTACTATCTACCACTAGATATTTTTGATTCTAGCAGTATGCAGGTTCACCGAGAGGAACCCAAAGAAGCTCCATTATTTTATGTTCTTTATACACTTCCAAGCGTAGAAAAAACTAAGTGTAAGGAACCTTCCACAAAATAACAGTTTTCTTACTTTATTCTTATGTTAATGATTTTGTGAAGCTGTTATTAGAACTACAAATTGTCGTCTGGGTGGATCCCAAGATTTTCAGATTGTTGGTTTACGTGCGACAACCATAAGGTCAGGATGAGGACATTAAACTAAGAACTGCATGGGAGGCAACCCATTGGTTTTGTATTTCTATCTTTATCTTTTGATTTTTATTAGTTTTTCATATCAACGTTTGATTTCCCATCTTGATTTTACATTGGATGAGTCGATTACATTGAGGAAAATGTAAAGTTTAAGTGTGGGGGAGTCTTAAACATATAGAGTTTTAGTATTTACTTAGTGTTTTCACTTTTATAGGTAATTTTCAAACTTTTTGTACGTATTTGCATGAAAAACTTCAACTTTTAGAGATTTTAGATTCACTTTGTATACTTCTAGCTAATTTTACATACGGATTTCTTACCGAAATAACTGAACTTAGAAGTATAAGAGAACTATATTCGGGTTGCTTAGTTGTTGAGAGGCTAGAGCTGAAAAAAAGGAACTTAAACCGTTGGTGGCGAATTAGGTGCAGAAAGAATACAATATTTGATAAGTTGATCATTCAATACCCATGAGTGAGGGACCAAACCTTCAATTGTCCGGTTAGAGTGTTTCATATGCGCAAATTCTGGGTAGAATGATGAGCTACCAAACCTCGCACCAATTTCAGCACTACTTTTTGATCTCTTGAGTGCTATTTCTATCAATCATGAGGGTGTCATCAAAATTGCTAACTCTATCTTGTAGTCTTGTTTGCAGTTGACACCATTATCATCAACAAGTGGAGCATCAAAAATTCAAAGGAAAGTTGAATACGTTCAAGGTTTACAAGCAACGGTACAAGGAAGAGCAAATTTTATATTTAAGTAAAACAACAACACAATGAGAAAAATTATACATACATGTTGAAGACTTATGTACAAAAGTGAAAGAAATCAAAATATGAGAGTTAGTGAAGTTCATGATATCGAAACAATACAAGTTGTGAGGAATCAAGTGGTAAAGTCCTTATCCCACGATCAAAGTAGTTTCGTTGTTTGATTTATTTTATTTCCAGTTTGTATTTTATTTCTCATATAGCAAAAAAAAAATGAAAAAAAAGAAGAAAAAAATAAGAAAAAATATATAGCATAAAAAAAACAAATTGTTTAGTGTTTGTTTGTTCTTGTATTTCATTCAATAAGGTCGTGGATAAGAATAAATCTATAAAGAATTTTCAAACAACAAGGAATTGAGAAAAAGAGTTATAATTGTCAAGGTTCTACGAAGTTCAAGAGTTCATCATCAACAGTTGAAGACTTAAGACTGAAGACATTTCTATAGGATGCTGTGAGAGTGGTGCCGACTGTAGACCAGATGAAAAGGTAAGTAAGCGTTCCCATCCTTGCATATTGGTTGATTTTTTTTCTTAGAGGTCACTAGAAAAAAAAAGTTTCTTTTTTCGTCCCTCGTTCTATGGGATAACATCTTCATATAATTCGGAAGGTTACATTTCCTTCCCACCATTCAACGTGTGCGGGATTTCTATCTTCACTCCTGCCTGCACACATGTGAGAACCTTAAAGGGCGTCTTTTCAGTGTGAATTTCATAAAATCCTATTGGTGAGGCAAAATATTTTTTTTCGGTCGCTCTCGAACCTGGTTTCTTTCATATGGTGGTTTTCTCTTAACTCAAGATTTAAGCATGAGAATAATGTTTTTTGGCATTTCTGACTTCTTATTATTAGTGTACAAAAACTTTATGTCCTCTTAGATCTTTGGATACATGTGAATTTTAAAGTATTTGAAAGTTGGAATTTAGGTTGTGTGGGTATACCTCTTGTAAACCCTCACGAGATTATAACTCGTCCACTAGGGACACCTAGGGGCTTAAAGGCTTGTTACACATGCTAAGTGTAACTGTGTCCTCAACGAAATGGAGTTGTATTTTAGGTTAGGTTAGTTTAGTTTAGTTTGCTCGAAGACTAGCAAAAGCTAAGTGTGGGGGAATTTGATAAGTGCATATTTTACGTGTTTTGAGTATCAATTTCATGCTAGTATTTGTTAGATTTCTTGTGAATTATTTTATATTACGTTCGTTTTATAGTTTATGTCTTTTATTAGGTGAATCATCCAAAAAAGAGATACGGAGTGTTAGATTGGCATGATGTGAAGTGAAGTGCTACAAAGGAAAAAGAGCCAAATACCCAGTGGAATTCGTCCAAATTCAGGATTTCTTATCACCATATTGAAGAGAACGAATAAACGAAGCCAACGGCGAAAGAATGAGGTCATTCCGATTTCATATGAAGAATTTATGAGAAAATAAGAATTCTCGATGAGTCAATCCATCGAGAAAAGAAAATCCAGAAGAAAAATATATTCTCGATGGATCATCCCATCAAGAAAATAAGAATTCTCGATGGGTCAAGCTATCAAGAAAAGAAGAAATCTCGATGGGTCGAGCCATCGAGAAACTGAGCGTGAATGACCTATTTTTGGCATATTTTGGAGTTTTGGAAACCGATTTCGACCAGGATTCAAGCACGGGCACCTTTACAACTTGGAATATCTATTTAAGAGACACATCTAACACTTTTTGGTATATCATAGATCTCTACAATTCTACATCATTTACCCCTTTAGGGGGAAACCACCATTCTTCTTCATTTTAATCTTCTTTGTAATATGAGTAACTAAACCTTTTGTTGATTAAGGATGAATTCAATGTTCTAAGCATGAAGCTTTATTAGTAATACAAGTTTATTTGGAGTTTTAATCATTATCGTTTGTTTTTATTATATTTAGGGTTTATGATTGATTTCTAGATTGTTCAAGTGTACAATTGGATTATTCTATTGATCATTCTAATGCTAGTAGAGAGTTGAGCGATCCGTAAATGTCGATCATCTCCTATACAAGTAGAGAACGTAAGACCTTACAGAGGGATTCTGTGGAGTAATTGTGTGTGAAGACCACACTAATAAGAAGGAACTTGCGCTAAGAGTTCTGATGCTAGGATCAACCTAAATTCACAAACCCTAAAGCATTTGATTGGGTTATACCTTGAGTGCGCTACTACTTGGTGGATAAGTTGGATAGAATCTGGTGTTCGAGCGCTTCGGCATTCAGTGATACAAGAAGTTTTGGGTTAGCACTGCGCTAGCTGCTATTCTACGGTTGGTGATGAATGATTCTGACGAAAGATAGATAAGTATATTACTCGAGTCAACGTTTGGTAATGGCGAAGGACTCCCTATTCATTCTTTCTTATTATTTTTTTATTATATTCTTAGTAATTAAACAACCAATCCTTCTTTGTATTTTACTTTATTTTAGTTTTGCTAATCCAATAACATATGAATTACAAAGCTCTTTGTGGGAACGATCCTTACTATCGCTATATTACTAGTTAATTGGTGAGATATATATTGAGTAATTTGTTGCGCTTACGACAGGCAATCAACCACGAGAAGTGCGGCCAACGTTTTTTTTCTCCTTTAGGTTCTCTTGAGAAGTGACATTATTGGTTGATTTTCCTAGTAGTTGGTCTCCGTGCATGTTGTTGACATGAGGGAGATGTATTGCTTGATCACGACTTCATTATCCAACGGAACCTAAGAGTCATAACAGTCATCTTCCGGATCTTGTTGGCCATGCTCGGATCCTTCCTTTTCGGAAGGAGTCTCCGTTGAAATTTTGAAATTTAAAAATTAGGGTTTTACTTGTACTCTATGTAAGTGAATAGATGGTTAGCATTTTTTCCTGTCAATCTCTTCATCTTCACTGCTCGCAGAGTCCAGTATCCTCTCATAATATCATGTCAGATAACAGTGGATCAAACCATGATCACTTTCTTGTTAACCGCATCTCATGGATGCCTAGTCCGGTAAAGAGTTTTTCCTTTCTTGTATGTTCTGGTACTTATGTGCACCCGACCTATTTGGTGATTCTTCATCTTTCTCACATGAACCCCATATTAAGAAGGTTTCATACATGTTGAGGGCTAGAACTATCAGAAAGGGTAGTTCCTATTCAATCATCACCAGATCTAGCAGACCTACTACTGTAAGTTAGATTTTATTATTTTATTCTAGTCCAGGGAAGTACCCTAACACATATGTTTTGATATGATTTTGTCGACAGGAGATGGAGGTTGTGGACACGTACCGGGGAAAGAGAAATTCCAGAGGGTCTCCTCCTGCCGGGGAGGATAGGGATGTTGACGCTGAGGTTGAAACTCCTTCTGGCCCGCCAGTTAATCTTTCGAGTAGTGTTCTTGGTCTCACCATTCACGAATACCCGGCCACAGGCCTTCCTTTCGAGATGCATATGAAGTCCTGCATATGAAGTCCATGTCTCGTAAGCACTATATCGTGGGAGGCTTCATAGTACTAAAATGTTATGCTCCTCTTATACAAAGATTTGAAGAAGATATGGTCACATTGCTACTTCAGGGTTACTGAAAGGCTTTTCCCACGTTTTGGTGACAATGGTTGCTGGTCTTCTTCCCATAATTGATGATATAAGCAAGGCGTCACTTCGTGAGGTTACTAATCTGAAAATACAGAAGTGGGATGAGATGATAACCAATTGTGAAGTCTTGAAATTCAATATGAGTTGGCTTAGCCAGCGTCTTGATATTATCGAAAAATATCATGTAGCTATCATAACTAAAGTTATTTCTTCTTCAAAGGACATCTTGGAGGAGGTGAATGCCTTGTCAAGATAGTTAGCTAAAATTGAGAAATCGATTCAGGATTTGAAAACTAGGACCTAGAGATTTCAGGAAAGGATGGAGATGTTGTATATGCGGAACTACTCGTTGCTTGAAGGTTTGTTCTAGAGAGTGGGTGAGGTTTGAATCAATAATAAGCTTTTTAATTTTAGTAGGTTTTGAATTTCGAATCTTGAACATGCATTGAAAAGAAGTGAAATTGAAATAAAAGAATTGAAATTGAAAGAAAATAATCTTTTTTAGGCGTAATATGTTTTAAGCCACTTGCCATTGATTATTGTTCCCACTGCGACTCCCTTCATGTATACTATTCTGTAGTATCCGCTTGCTACCGCTTTAGAAATCATATAGGGCCCTTCCTATCTCGGGAAGAATTTTGGAGAAGACATGTCTTGCTGGATATGTTTTGTTGTCTTGAGTACCAAGTCCCCAACCTGAAACATTCGGGGCTTTACTATTTTGTTATAAGCTTTGGAAATTCTTCGTCGATATGCCTCCACATATCTTTCTTCCTTGGACCGTCTTGAATCTAGGAGGTCCAGCTTCACGAACTGGAACCTGGGGATTTCAGACTAATCCCAATATACTCGGATGACTGCTGTAATTCGGGATGAAGGGATCTTGATCTCACCAGGGAGGATGGAATCGGCCTCGTATACAAGTGAATAGGGGGAAGTCCCTGTGGAGATTCTTGGCATCATCCTGTATTCCCAAAGCGCCATGGGCAGTTGTTCATGCCACGGTCTGGAGTTATCATTCACCGTGCGACTAAGAATCTGAATCAGTGTCTTTTTGGTACTTTCTGCTTGCCCATTTCCTTGTGGGTAGTATGGGTTAGAAAACACTTGCTTGATGCCATATTTTTGAAGTAGTTCTGTCACGGTATGGTTAGTAATATGAGTACCATTATCAGTGACAATGTGTTTAAGGACACCGAACCTGCATATGATGTATATGAAAGCCGTTATGGTTGCTCCAGTCGTGGTACTGAGAGGGATGGCCTTGACCCATTTGGTGAAGTACTCAGTGGATGTGATGATGTGATCATGTTGTTTTGATGATGTTGGATTGATTTTGCCAATGAGATCTAGTCTCCAGCTATAGAAAGGCCAAGGGATACTTACGAAATGTAGGGGAAGACATGGCGTGTGAATGAGGTTCCTATGAATCTTACACTGGTGGCACCTTTAAACTAACATAGCTGCATCATCTTCCATGGTCGGCCAGTAACACCTTTCATGAATCTGAAGGAATAATTTCGTTTTTTCCTGATGTTCTCCTTCATGAACTTCTTTCAACATTGTCAGAATTTCAGTTCTTGCCAGATATCTCAATAGGTTTCCCCCGAAACTCTTACGGTATAATATTCCTTCATGAAGGATAAACCTCTTTGCCTTTTGCTTCAGTCTGGTCGTTTCTCGCTTCTCTAGCGGAAGGGAGTTATCACGTATGTATTTGATGTAGGGCTCTCTCCTGTCCCCATCATGATGTATCGTCAGGGATTCCAGTTAGTGTAGTTGTGTTTAGCAGTTGGAACAAGATCCTTGCAATGCCCGAGATTGGGTCTCCATCGTGGGTAAATAGTATCCTAGACGTTGGAGCCGGCGGTAAGGAGTCACAACCATTTTATCCCCACATACTTTGCTATGAATGCGGTTGAGTTGTAGTTGCGCTTCCTCATCTCCGAGATATCTCGAGAGGGACCTGTCCAGATTCGTATGATATAGATCCCCATGGAGTAAGAAGAAGTTCTTCAGGTCTTTGAGGCTGACCTTCCTCTGGGGGAGTGAGCTACTGAGTTCTTTTATGATCAGAGTTCTCCAATCAATAGCTTGCTAATGTTCGAATTGATTTAATCAAGTCGAGGGCACAGTACGTCTTTACACCATTACAGTTTTTTCTGCCCCTTCAAATTGAAGTTTAGAGGCTAACGTGGCGAGACAGTCAGCGTGTATATTATTACTTCAGCCAACGTGAACTACTACGGGTTTGGAAAAATAAGTTAGTAATTTCTGAGCTTATGTTCCATGAGGAGCCAATGTTACCTGTTTAAGTGAGTAAACTCCAATCATCTGATTGACTAGCAGCTTTGAGTCTCCCCTTATTTTAATATGCGTCGCGCCTGCTTTCTTTGCTAATGAGAGACCTAGTAGGAAGCTTCATATTCTGCAGAGTTGTTGGTGCATTTGAAGTCGAGCTTGAATAAGTATGAGAGGACTTCCCCATTTGGAGATACCAGTACCACGTCGGCTCCTCCGGTATTATTACTAGGGGTAGATGAACCATAAAAGTATAGTATCCATGCTTCTTCTCTAGCAACAGAGATTTTCGGAAAGTCCCTAGGTATTTCTTCATGTTAAGCGACCATATCTTCTCCTGGGAAAGCCGCTAGTAGATCTTCCACTGCTTGCCCTTTGACTGCTTTCGGGGAAACGCATGCTATGTCGAATTCCGACATCTGAAGTATCCACCTGGCAGGTTTTCCTATTAGGGCCGGTTTTGAAAGTAGAAATCTGATAGGATCATCTTTGGCGACTAGCACAAACCTACTCGAAAGTAAGTAATATCAGAGCTTCTGAATAACATGCATTAGTGATAGGCACGCCCTTTATGCTTTAAAATATTTGAGTTCTGTGTTTCTTAACGAACGACTGATGTAGTAGATTAGATACTCAACTCCTTCTTCGTCTTCTTGGGCAAGGAGGGCCCCCATAGCGACCTCACTCGAAGTCGTGTATAAAAGAAAGGGGCATCCCTGAACTGGGGTCCTCATGACAGATGGAGATAATAATAATTGTCAGATTTTGATGAACGTTTCTTGCTGAATAGAGGACTAGACATAATTTTCCCCTTTCTTTAGTAATGGCGTGAAAAAAGAAACAAATTGAGCTAGCCCCGGGATGAAACATCTGATATAAGACACCTTCCCCATAAAGCTTTTAAGTTCTTTCACAGTCTTTGGTGGAGGCATGGCGGTGATGGCTTGAGTCTTTACTGGATCTTCCTTGATTCCTTCTTCCGTCACTTGGAACCTGAGGAACTTACCGGAGGAGACTCCAAAGGCGCACTTCAAAGGGTTCATCTTCAATTTGTATTCACGGAATCTTTCAAAGACTTATCGCAGAACCTTCATGTAAGTTTCTCGAGTTATGGATTTGACCACCACGTCATCAACAAAATCTTCTACATACTTGTGCATCATGTCATAAAAGATCGCTGTCATGGCTCACTGGTAAGTAGCATCGACATTCTTCAATCCGAAAAGCATCACAGTGTAGTAGAAGTTCCCAATATGAGTTTGAAATGCAGTTTTGCTGGCATCCTGCTCATAAATTTTTATTTGATTATAACCGTTATAGCCATCCATAAATGAGAACATACCGTGTCCACTGGTCGTATCGACGAGCATGTCTATGTTGGGGAGTGGGAAGTCGTCTTTAGGACAACATTTATTCAGGTTTCTGAAATCAACACAACATCTGATTTGACCGTTTTTATTTTCGACAGGTACCACGTTGGCCAACCAAGTGGGGTGTCAGATGGGTTTGATAAAGCCTTCTGTGAGTAGATTCTGGATTTTGACATTGATTTGTTCTTCAACTTCATGTCTGAATTGTCTCGGTTATTGCTTGACAGGTTTGGAACCAGGTATGATATGTAAATGATGAGTGACCAGGTTGTCATCAAGACCCGACATCTCTTCACAGGTCCAGGTGAACACATCTTGATAATCCCTCAGGACTTGTATGAGTCTCGTCTGTTCCACCGTTGACAAGGTGAAGCTGATAAGGATGGGCATGGGGACTTCTTCTGTCCCGATGTTGACTGTCTCAAGGGCGTCCGTGGTGGAATCGGTACCATCTTGTAGCTGTCGTGGAGCATCCGGGATTTCATTTTTTCCAGGCTCTGTACTATGGTTACATTCTTGGCGGGGAGACCCTCCACTAGTTTCCCCTGTTAATTGCTAACAGCGGCGGCGGAGATAAACAATTCTTCCTTCGGTGTCGTAACTCGTTACAAATTTATGTTCTCTCTTCCCATGAGCATGACTTGGGGTATTGGTAGTCATTGGAAAATTGTGATTAAAATCAGTAGAGAGATTCATTTCTTAAAATTTACCTTTTTCCTTGGCTACAGATAGTTCCCTATCGGACTCTTCGAAAGTTGTCCAACTGGGTAGCGAAGTTCTGTGGATCTTGCCAAAGAAGTCGAGCACATCTGTCTCTGAGTCGAATAATTTGGCACCACAAATAGGAGCATAGGGAGATGAAGACGCCGAAACTCAGATTATTCTCTCATTTAACATGGTCTTCATGCATTGGTGATAAGTCGAGGGAACAACCTTATTTTCATAAAACCATGGTCTTCCCAGTATCATATGATATTCAGGTTCTTTCTCAATGACATAAAACTTCATTTTTGATCGAATAGGTCCACCTTGATTCCTAAGAAGACATGTCTGTAAATGCTGGTGTGATTTCCTTCGAAGTCCTTCATCACGATAGGACAGTGTATATGTAACACCGTGAAAACTTCTCTAGGGATTTAAGCCCTAGCCCAACCCACTAGAATTCTTTTACAATTTAAATAACCCTTTTTAGTGCTAATCTGCATGATCAATAGGTGTTATAGAAATTAGAGTATATGTATGCCATGTTTCTAACATGAGCATCTAGGGGACACATCTGTCTTCTTCCTTCTTCTGTAACACCTTCAGCTAATTTTCTTTCTTCTTGTTTACACCATAGTTTTGTTCTTCCCTCATTTCGTTGTTTTTGGCTAACACTCAAAACAATTGCAATCAAAGGAAAAACTTGTGACTTTTAAATCCAAATTTAGCTAGGTACTGATTTACACACAGTTAGGGGGTTTTCTTATCTTGATTTTAATTTTCTATACTAATCTCTACTGCCCTATTTTGATATGAGTATATGTTTTCATCTCATTTCTATATTGTTGATTATATTTTATTAATGTTCTAACATTGCTTACTATCTGTCTAACTCATGCCATTCATGCAAATCAAATTATTTGAAATGTTTTCTTCACCGTGAATTTGAAGTTCCATGCATAAAATCTCTTGTAATTTATCCATGTTTTTTACTTCATTTGAATCTGTGTGTGATGTCGGACTTGGTTGAATCCTTCAAACTTCTGTGTTACCCTTGCATATTGATCCTTACATAAATCTGATTTTTTTTAATTGCTTTTGGCTTGTAGTACCCAAGTCCTGTTTTTCAATCATAAATCATCCAAGTCCAATTTTCCATTATAAATGAAGTCTTGAATTGATTTCTTTAAAACTAGCCATTACCTGTTTGCTAAAATGAGCCAATGATCTACATTTTCAAAATATTGCATGTGTTTGAGTTCATGAACAGATTTATCTTGGTTTCTTATTTTAAACCTTGAATTTGATTTTCGGTCAATGGAAATTGTTTTTAACCAAACACCATCATTAGTTGTAGCCTTTTTTTCCTTTTTACCCATTTTAAATACTGCTGAGATTTTCCCTTGATCATTGTTTTATGATTTCTTTGTATTAGAAAAGAAAATGAAATTCAACTGGTTGAGCATTTGGTTTTATAACTTTCTTATCAATTAGTTAGCTTCATTTTTGTATTTGGATGACTTTATCTCAATCTACTTCATAACTGTCTTTTCTATGTTTGAAAGTTTCACCTGATCGTGGCATTGTGCTATTAAGATGCGTATCATGTTTGATACAAGATTCAAATGGGATTAATCATTGTAAAGTCAGTTAGCAGCCTTACTTTTATAAGTTATGATTTTCTTGTAATGTTATGATGAATATTTACTTCTTACAAATGATTTGAAAGGAAGCTAGAATGCTCTACTTAGGACTGTCAGGCCTTAATTGGCTCCCATTTACGGATGGCTACCCAGAAGATCATTAGCTGTAACAGTAGCTAGTATCTGACTATCTGACAATGGCACTGGCCATAAAAATTTAGTAGAGTATTTGAAGCTCTTAAATTATTGTTGTCGTTTTAAATTGCGAAAGGCTTGTTTTTCTTTGTACTAATCTTGTAGCTGCTCTTGTCTAATTGCATTTACATTTCACGTTGGATTATTTATTTATCGTTTCAACCCTTACTGGGCTTAGCTCACCCCGTTTCTTTGTTTTCCTTACGAGAGGAGCTTGCAACAGTAAGCTGGGAAGAGCTTACGACAGGCTTCGAGTGCATACAAAGTTAGTATTTTGTCTAGTCATGATGTGTATATATCACGGGTATCTGGGGTAGTTGGTTTTTGTGTTGCTGAACCCATGTCTTTTGGTCATATTTTGTTGTGTATATATTGAATTTGGGGTCTTATGCAAATCTTGTTCCTAGTTTGTATGAAATCTGGGTTAGGTTGAAAGGGTTAATTTCTTGGTTTATGGGACTGTTTGCTATCCTTTTTTCGTTTAACCTCAATGTCTATTCCAAGCAATCACTTATAAAGGTTATCATCCTTTAGAAATTCTACCTTATATTAATTACATGTTTAAAGAAAAATTTTAAGTACAATAGTCAATTGAATAGTTCAACTTATCTATTTTGAAAATGTGTACAGGACTTGGTTTAGTGAAAACCATAATCAATTGTACAAGATTTTGTTAAGATTTTATTTATTTTTAATTCCTTCAATTGCTTTAGAAATGTACACTTATATATATATATAATATTTTTATATCTAATTTCAGGCAGATCAGGTATTAAGAAATTGAAAACAGTAAAATGTATTTTGTTTTCCATTCAGTGTTTTTGGATGTACTTACAGACCCCTTGTACATATATCATTTTGTATAGTATTGAATTATATTGTGTATAAATGCATTTTCGTTTTTATTGATCTTTGTATTTGTATCGTTTTACTTTGCGAGTGGCGAACTTGGAGAAATCCAACCCATTCGAATGGAGAATTTACCAGTTCGTTACAGTGTAATCTTGTTCGGTCGTACCTTCGCGACCTTGAGGGTATTGAGAGTGATTATGTTGGCTGTGGCGCCTGTGTAGATAAGTGCTCTTCGAAACTCAAAGTCTTTGAGGTAAGAAGTCACTTACAAGTCTCGGTTGTGTCCTTCTTCAGCCATCATGTCTTCTTCGGTGAAGGTGACATTACTCGCAGAAAGGTGTGGTGACGCAGGTATTTTTGGTGTCTTTTCGGAGAGTTGGATTAGATGCACATCAGCAGCAACACGGTTCAGGGCATCAACTACGTCTCTGCGCTGGAGTTTCGAGAAGTGCAGAAGTTCGCATAAGTTTTCTACCAGGAGGTTTGCTTCTTGATTCACTGGCTTCTCACAGGTGGTGAAACTCCTGATGTGGTGTGGAAAGGGCACGTTTTCCTGGGCAGGATTCTCCAATCCCAGGGACGATAAGTCTTCTCTGAATATAACATTATGCTCTAATTCTTCTAATAGTCGATGGAGGAAATCGAGAATGAAGTTTTGTGAGTCTTCTAGCCTTGCCAGGGTTCTTGACATAATTTATTGTCTCCGCTCAAGCTCATCTATCGTGAGTGGTGTTAGATCTGGAACATTTCTAATTTCCCTCTCATTGTTAGAGGGAAGATCATCAGAAGTGCCATTGATTGTAAAAGGGGCACCATCAGGAAAATCGCCATTGGTGCCAGGATGGTTGGAATTGGGATCATTGATTGTAAGATCTAGTCTGAGATCGACCATCTTGAATGATTGAGAAATTGGTTCATGTAACCGAGAGTTTGATCTCCCGCTGTGGTCGCCAATTGTTTTAGGGTGAAAATGTACAGTATAATCGTACTTTTAAGTAGGTTCGAGAGAACAAGATCGAACAGGACGAGCCCAAACCAAAAGATTGATGTTCATGTCCTGCTTCGATTGCAAAGATGGAAGATTGAGAAAATATCAGTGTGATAGTATATGGAGAAGAAAATGGATTCTCTGAAAGGAATCGCTATTCTGTAATTTTTCTTTCACTAGACTGAGTGTCTTGTCTGTCTTATTTCGAATAGATGAAAATCATTTATTTATAGTTCAAAAGAGACACACTGATTACTCGTAAGTCGTGGAAGTTAGAGATAGGTGGAGAAGTGATGATTATGGAGATTGTAGTGGGGTGGTGCCAGGGAAGTAGGGAAGACATGTCTGACAACTACTCCTCATCCTCTCAACTACTCTGTAACCTCCCACTACTTATTAATTTCTTTTTCATGGAGGTGGTGCCACCACCCACGATTTCTATAGATCGCCAGACCAATACCCCAATAAGAATACCCTCATGTTGTATTTGATATCTCGTGAAAATAGTGGAGTCATAAGCCACTATGGTTTTGATTAAGTTAAGCAAATGAAATGACTTGCTAAGTCGGTGAGGAAAGTTGTGTGACTCACTGGATTGATAGTCATATTGATTAGTGTCAAGTCTGGGAAGTTTAATGGTTATGCACTTTCTTGAAAGTAATATAACATATTTAATGGCTAAGTATTAGCTCAGAAGTGACTTATCGTAAGTATGAGAGACATTTGAAGACAAATGTTGTAGAGGACTTCTCAAGTAAGAAGACCTATTAGAATTCATATAATATTTAACGTTGGACATATATTGAGAAGAAAGGCGTATTTCTGAGAGAAGTAGCTAGCAAAGTTAGTATTAGCTACTTAGTGTAAATAAGAATGTGCTAGCTCTTTCAATAATAAAAGCATAATGTGCTAATGTCTCATGAGTAAGACCAATATGTACAACTTCTGATAAATATCAATTATACTAGGGCTAGGAAGATAGTGTCAAGGAGGTCCGAAGTTCGCACTTCAATTGGATAGAATAGTTAGCATTAAAGTCAATGCGCTCGTGGCTAAGTCGTTAAGTATGGCTAGGGACATATTGGCCACTAGGAGATACGCTAGGATTTCTAGGGACGTGCTCGAGCTTTGCTAGGGACGATCTTTACTAGGGACGTACTCGAGCTGGACACATTGGAGGCCACGACGCTGAGGATCCAAGACGGGTTGGACTTTGGACGCGCTAGCCTTTGTTAAGGGCGTGCTCGAGCTTTGGGGACGCATCAGGTGAAGCTAGGACATGCTCGAGCTAGGTCCCATCATTTCTAAGGACGTTTTCGAGCCTGGAGACGCGCAAGGCTATTGGCGTTGTTTCTCTGGGACGCCTCAGCCAAATGAGGCCGGTACTCGGGGATGCGTTAGGCTAAAAATGGCCAAGAAAGTTTGCGCCTCTAGCATTAGGGTTAGCACCTTTAGTGCTAGAGTCGAGGTGCTAAGTTAGTGATAAACTATCCAAGGTCTCATTTAGCCAAGATGTGCTAGCTTAGGCCATTTTAGGTTAGTTAGCGCTTCTCATGTGCTAGGGTTAACACTAGGAAAGTTAGCGTTTTTAGCGTTAATGTGGATAACTGATGCCTATCTGGTGCTAAGCTAAATAACCAGTGCTAACTTGGCGCTGATAAGAGAGAAAACTACGGTTAGCCTATCTTAGAGGTTCAATGCATCTTTTATGGTATTGTTTTTTGATTGTGGCGCATCCGAGAGGATTGGCACATAATTTGTGGCTTATATTTAAGCGAAGTGATAAAGTAACATATTTGTGCCCAGAGTAGCAATTGAGGAGCATTCGTTATGAATGAAGCGTTAATTTAGAATGTATTTCAGGGTTTAAGCAAGAGTTATTCCCGAGTTTGATGGATGTTGTTTGAACATCAATGCACATTCGAGGCAAGTTCAAGGAATCCAATAGTAGAATTAATGAGACTTGAGACTAGTTCGATATATCATGAGTATTATGAGTATTGAGGAGGCTATAAGGCCAGTTTAGAATGTTTAGAGAGATCTGTGTTCTTAACTCGCTTGCAGAATATAAGCAGAGGCACAATATTCTATATTAAGCATATGTGCATAAATATGCACATATATATATTCTTGTTGCTTAGCAGAGAGAAGTTTTCAAATTCTATCCCTTGTCAAAAACTCATCATCTACACCTAGCATAATTACTCACATATCTCTTTTCAATAACAACAACAACAGGATCCAGAGGTCTAAATTGAACATCAGCTTGAGCACATACCATAACTGTGACAGACCGGTAATTCCGCCCCTGGGCTATGCGCTAGGCAGACTAGAACTCCCTGACGCGCCACTCGAAATTGCAGTAATCGTTCCTTAAAGCTTCACTTTCGCTAGACAAATGCAGGTTGATTTATCCTTTCTTTAGCATGCTTTACAAGCATGGTACTCGAAACGTAGTTTCCATACCGTTCCAACTCACCCTTGTTATGCAAAGGGTACAAGGCCGTTAAATCCAATGGTGAATTCCTTTTGCAAGCATCACATACTTACGAGAATTGTCTAGGCCTAACTCATGCCTTGGACTAGCACCTAGGTCATTCCAGGCCTATTTTTCATTTTTTCAACTCAGTTTCGACTAAGCGTTGGGTTTATGCACTGATCTTGTTCTTTCCAAGAGTGCAACAACCAGATAGATTCTGTTCATACCCTATGGCTTGATAGAAAGTATGAACATCCATCAAATGGAATGCAACTACCTCATCAAATGCGGCAACAATCATCTCTTTCCTAGCATTGACGAGCCAGATGATATGAGTCACCAAAGCGTCGCAATCATCTCCAAATTAGATGATATGAACGACGAGATGTTGCACCTCAAAGAATTTCATTGCGGCTACCTACATACCCTCCTTCATAGCTCGAAGGGATCAAGCATGACCGTAGTTCATCCAAAGGGTCATTTCGAAAGGAACAAGCAACATAAACCTATTTAGGCAAAGTCAACATCGATTCCAAGGGCCAATCGTGTGAAAGGATAGGCTTAGGCATATAGAATCCGCATCCAACTATTTATAATATGATGTAGCAAGGATAAAGGCAAAGCAAATCCTAGTCAATATAGGCCAAGGGACTTTCGCAAAGTATGCACCAGCTTGTGCATAAATTATATCTTTGTAGGGCCCCAAAGATTTTCTTGGGTTTAACTAAACCCGTTAGTTGAATCCTGCATTTAAGAGTGCCTAGAACTCTAATAATCAAGGTTTTCTAACACTTTTAGTTTGCCTTAATAATAATTTTAGTGCATAAATAGGTTTATATGCATGATACATATGTGTGACATTTGGAGATATTCAAGGCCAATTGGTCCATTGATCGAAACAAAAAAAAATCGTTTTTTTGTCTTCACTTCTAAACTTCTCTTATCAAAAACAAAAATTAGAGAAGAAATCCCTCATGAAATCAAAGAATTTAAGCTTGAAAATCGTTGGATTTGTGGCTACTAATCGTAGTGTTGATTGTGTGAAAGGTAGAAAACTTATTCCTCTATTTCTAGTTCCTCCAAAATCTTCCCTAATAGAATATGGTGCTGTTTTTCTTGATTTGATCTTGGATTATTGAAGTTTTTTTGATTTAAAACAATGGTTTGTTATCAAGGAATAACAATTTCACGTTTTGATGTTTTGATTTGAAAATTTGGGAAGTTAGGCTTATGTTGTGAAATTGTGGATTTTTTTTTGTCAAACCCATGTTGTTGGTAAATAAATAAGTTGGGTATATCCTAATCATCATGAATTAATATAATGTCGATTTATTGTAGAATATATGGAATTTCTAATGAACAATTCGAGTTTGAATATTTTATGCACAGCCTTGTAAATCCTAGAATGCATGTGCTTTTTATACTGATATTTTAATATCCCATTGTTGGATTGTTATGAAATTTTAGTATGTTTTACCTAATTAAGTGATAGAAGTACAATAAAAATTTTAGAAGGATCAGGTCATGTTTACTATTTAAGAAGTTGCATAATCTGTGACTGCGTTCTGCTGGACTAGAATTCTGGACTGTCTACTGTTCATAGCATTTATCACTATCCATCAATCAGATTAAGCTGAAATTTTAGCATGATGTTGTTATATTTATAGGTAACTTACTGTAAAAATTTCATGAATTTCTGATCAATTTAGGTACCCTAAAGTATGGGAGAATCATGACTGAATTATGTGCATTATTATTGAAAACAACCATATTGAAATGTGTATATCTTTTTGATTAACCGTTAGAAATTTCTGAATTTTGAATACGTTTTAGTGAGATAATTTATATGGATTCTGTAAAAATTTTACAATGATCAGGTGATCTTTGATACCTCAAAGATTCGATAAACCATGACTGCATTTTGAGAATCAGAAATCCGGTGCAGTCCCGTTATCCTTCGTTATCTCATCATGTGTTCATTGGAATGAGATAAAAAATTTATATGTTACTTAGCAATATGGTTTACTAAATATATAAATTTTATGAGGATCAGATGATTGTAGGTACCCAAAGGGTTGGCGTTCTGAGACTGAATTTGTATTTCTTAATGTGAATAAAATCCTTACTTTATAGGAATATTATCTACTCCATACTTACCCAAATGGATTCGCTATTGTATACATGGTTGTGTAAAGAATCTCTATTTTTATTTCAGTTTCTCATACTTTAAGAGTATCCGAAGTTTATGATGGTAATAATAATTCCATAACACATGGAAACTCTTTCCGTTGCATTTGAATCTATTATTACCCGCCAATGGATTGTCAACATGATATTTTATTACCATGTATACCATCTTAGATAGTTATGGAAAGGTTCATTTTGACTTCTTGGTGTTGAATTAACATACAAACCTTATTAGTTGAATCATGAATAAACATGCATATCCTCTTGTTGAGTTTTTGAATCATTATTACCGCCATGAAATGGATTTGAAATGAGTATATGCATCCAAAATCATAGAGAGTGAAAGCTTTCACTGTAGTATGAGGGTATTAATTGTATACGTGTACTTGAACTGATGTTTAAACTATGGTTCAGTTGTTTTGTTCCTAGAAATGATAGGTACCGGGACTAGGAGTTCAAAATTTATAAAGAAGAAAAGGCCGGCTAAGCTTTAGTTAGCCTATATGAGTATTTGTGTGTGGAATATTTGAATTGAAGTGTGATGCAATTTCTCCTTAGATTTTACAAATTTGGAAAATGAAAATCTATAGCATTTGGATTTTTGGTTGGCTTATTACAATTAATAACTAGCGCCTTTAAACTGTTAGTGGGCTATGATTTGTGTCGTTAACATAGCAATGTGACATTGATTCAAATTGGCAATTAGTTGGTAGAAAAGATATAGGTAAGGTTATATCTATTTACTGCAGGGGTTAAGTTTTGAATTAAGAAACATATAAAATGATCTAATTAACTTCAGAAATTCTTGTACTACGGTTTGTAAATGTTGTTGTGCACTTATAAACATATTTTTGTGTCTGAATTGTCCGCAATTATCTATTTTATTAGTGCTCAATTCGGTACTTATTTTGTTATTTTATGTGTTTGTAGGTATTTTTGGGAAATAAACATTTGTGAAAAAATTGTCTCAAAAAGTTGATAAAAGCACCCAGAGGAAATTACTAAAGACACCCATGAAAATATGATAAAGGCACACCAATGTTGGATAGGGGCACCCTTTCCCCTTCGTTTGAAAATGAAAAAAGGCGGGAAATGTTTCTTTACGTGAAGAGTTCCTGATATGGGTTGAAATCGAACTTTATGGGATTTAAAGAGTTGTTGGACATAACAACATGAAAATAAGACTAATACACGTAAATTACAAGAGTTTAAAGCCCGGAAAAAGGGTGGAAATCCGTGTTATAGTCGGAAAAGGGAACTTTTCCTTGTTTCGGATAATCAAGAATCTGAGTTTGTTTTGGATTGTGTTTTGGGTCGTTATCGAGTTAGGAGGAGTTGTTAGGGTTTAATAAACCTATAAATAGCAAAAAGGAGGAAGAAAAATCAGCAGGGGAGGCTCGGGAAGAAAACATGAGAAAAAAGAAAGTTCTGATGCTGAACGGGAAGAACAGGGATACAACAACGGTTTCTTCAACCCAACAACAACGTTTATCTTCATCTTTGCAACGTTTATCTTCATCTGCAACGGTTTTTTCAACCCGTCTGCAACGGATATCTTAGCATCTGCAACGTTTATCTTCAGTTGAAAACACTTCTCTTCTGTAACAGTGAAAACAGTGGTCTGCAACGCAGTTACACCGTTGCGAACCATCTGTGTTGTTATTTTTCTTCTTTTTTACACACTTTTGAGCCATGAATAATTGTTTTGAGAGTGTGTACATCATGAGGAGCTAAACCCAACCACTGGGACAATGGAGGAAGCCATATTTCATGAATGAATGATAACTAATTTTGATTCTTAATGACTTTTGCATTGATTTTTAATTGATTTATAAGTTTTTTTAATTAGTTGTGATTCTTTTTGATGGTGTAGGCTGGGATTTGAGAGCTTTTGATGCGCCATGCTTGTGATTTACATTTAATGTTTTATAAATCTACTTTTAGCAAAGAAACGGAGTCAATAAAAGAGCTATAATTGTTAAAGAATCACTGTAGAAATCATTCAGAAGTGATTTTGGTGGAATCCTGAGTTCTAGTTCTTCCAAATATTATTTAAATCTCTTACTTATTTTCTAGTTTAAATTAAAATTAGGTCTAAAACGAATCTTCACAAGTGTCAGCGAACGAACTATTTTTACCACTTTTCTGAAACGATCATGCACTGCCGCTCTCATATTTATAATTATTATGTTTTCAGATTTATATTAATATGATCAACTGATCTTGCCTTTTGTCAGTGTACTATTGGCAATAAAATGTGGATCTTATGCAGTTGAGATTCAGTGTTACGAATATTACCTAAACAAAAATGACGAACTATGGTCGTGCTTGATCCCTTTGAGAAACGGAGAAGGTACGTAGGAAGCCGCGTTAACGGTTCAACACATATCACAAGGTTGTTCATATCATCTGAAAGTGTTGGTTGTTGCATGACAGTTCATACCATCTATTCAAAGGTGATTGCAACCTTCGCAATATGTATATCGTTTGTAAGAGGTAGTTGTAGTACTGGATGTTCATACTACCTAGTGAAGAGATGATTGTTATTTGATAAATGTGAGATAGAGATGATTGTTGCCTCTTTTAGGTCATTCATACCATCTGGTAATTGTACAATCCATAAGACAAGAGATGATTATTACCATTCGAGGTAATTCATATCATTTGTCTCGGCACGTGAGTTAAGCAATGGTTATTATCATACGAGGTAAATCATATTATCTGAGAGGAATGATTGTTGTTTATGATAACAATTAATACTATTTATTTGGAAATGATTACTAACTTTTTTGAGTAGTTCATATCATTTGAGAAAGATGGTCTGTTGAGCTTGACCTAGTTCTTTGAGTTTGCCAGAAAATCCGTCTGGAACAGTGGCTGGTATCCTACTACCCTTGGCACAGGGACTGATCACCCCCCACCCATACGGCATGGTGTGCATTTTCAGGATCCCACTCACGAGTGGAAGACCGTGCGACACGGTAGGTTGGCAAGAGATATTGTATCTAAAGTTCGGTATTCGTTTGGGAGATAGTTATTACCTATTGGAGTAATTCTATTATTTATCGGCTAAAAAAGATTTTAGAAACTGCAGAGCAATTTGACAAATTCGATGACCCTCAATGTCAGTATTGTGCTTGTCTTCTTATAAAGCAGTTCAGATGAAAAGTTGTTTTGAAAGACAAAATATTTAGCGAAGCTGGTAACCGAATTGATAATTTGATAACAATTTGCTTGGTAAAATCGAATTGGTCCAAAAAATTTGAAAGCCCGGTTTCTGGAGTGGTGAATCGGAAAGTTGAAGATAGCCAAGCGGGTCATAACCCGACCCATTGGAAGCGAAAATTTTCCGGTCCGTCATAGTCTTTGTATGCAAATATGCATTCTCGAGTACGTGATGCGTGTCGTAAGTGCAACAAATTACTCAAGATACTTCCCACTAATTAACAGGTAATATAGCGGTATTAAGGATCGTTCCCACAGAGAGCTGTGTAATTGATAGGTTATTTAGATTAACAAAACTAAAATAAAGTAAAAGACAAAGGGGTTTTTGAGATTTAAAGTAATTATAAAGAATAATACTAAGAAGAAAGTGATGCTTAGGGAGTCTTTCGCCTTTACGAAACGTTAACTCGAGTAGTATACTTATCTATCTTTTGTCAGAATCATTCATCACGAACCATAGAATAGCATCTATATTAGTGTTATCCCCAAAACTCCTTTTATCACTGGATACGGAAGTTCTCGACTACCATATTTTATTCGTCTGAACCACCAAGTAATATATCACTCAAGGTGTAACCCAATCGAATGCTTTAAGCTTTGTGAATTTAGGTTGATCCCAGTAGTAAAACTCTTAGATCAAGGTCCACTTTCTGGTGTTATCTTCACTCAAAATTTCTCCACACAATCCCTCTGCAAGGTCTCACGATTTCTACTTGTGTACGAGTTGGTGGACTATTACTTATCTCATAACTTAATACTAGCATTACTCCAATTGTACACTTGACCAATCTAGAAATCAATCATAAACCCTAAATATAGTGGGAAAAAAACGATAATGATAAAAACTCCGAATAGACTTGTATTACTAATAAAGATTCACGCTTAAAACATTGAATTCATCTTTAATCAACAAAAGCTGTAGCTACTCATAATACAAAGAAGAATGGTTTCCCTTAAAGGGGTAAACCTTAGTTAGGTTTAAGATGTAAAGTTAATAAGAGATTAAGAGATGTCTGGTTTTTAACCTTGGATGTCTTCTTTTATATACTTTTATGCTTGGCCTTCAATTCTCCTCTTTCTAAGGATTAGAATCCTTCCGAGACCGTGTTTCCTTGAGTTAGAAGTCAATTTCTCGTCCAAAACAGTGTCAAGTTCGGTTACTATTGAGCCTGGACTTAGTGACCGAATAGTTCTCTGTAGACTATTCGAAAACGTGATTTTTATGCTCATGTTCGGCTACTATTTGATATGGACTTTTCCAGCCAAACCTGATGATAGACACATTTTAGTGTCTAAATTACACCTTAATTTCTAGTGAGTTAGTATTCGATTTTGTTTTATTATTTTACTCATTTTTGCTCCAAGCAGTCTCAGGTTCGGCTACTATTTGATATGTACTTTTCCGGCCGAACATGACAACTCATTTTTGCTCCAGGCAGTGTCAGGTTCGGCTACTAATTGCATGATGGATTTCTGGCCGAATTTCTCTCTGTACATTCAAGTCTTTCAAGCTTGTTTTTCCCATAACTTCTTCATACGAACTCGGAATGACCTCATTTTTTTTTGTATTGGCTTCGTCTTTTTATTCTATTCAAGATGATATTAAAAAAAACTTGGTTTGAGTAAGTAAAATTTGGTCTTGGATCCTTCTCCATTTGCAATGCTTTACTTCCTTGCTCATTCTAGCACTTTGTAGCACCTTTTTGGATAATTCAACTAATATGACACATAAGATAAAAAACAAGAGTAATAACAAGTAATATGCAAGAATTATAGCTAAAACAAGTATGGATTTGACATTAGAATCATATGAATTATGCACTTATCAAATTCCCCCACACTTAGATTTTGCTAGTCCTCGAGCAAACTACTATCTAAACTAACTTAAACTAAATTAAAATACAAAAACTCCCTTTCATCGAGGACACGGTTACACTTAGCATGTGCAACAAGCCTTTAAACCCTTTAGATTTCCCTAGTGGACGAGTTATAGTCTCGTGAGGGTTTACAAGAGGTATACCCACAAAACCTAAATTCCAACTTTCAAACATTCCAGAGCACCTGCATCCAAAGAGATACGAAGACATAAAGTTTCTGCACACTAACAATAAGAAGTTAGAAGTATAAATAACATTATTCTCATGCTTAACTCTTCAGTTAGGATAAAACCACCATATGGAAGAATCCATCCTCAAGAACGATGGAATAACTTCTACCTCACCAATAAGGTTTTATAAAATTGACACTTAAAAGACGCACCTTATGGTTCTTATGTGTGCACGTAGGAGTGAAGATAGAAATCCTGCACATGTTGAATGGTGGGAAGGAAAAGGAACCTTCCGAATTATATGAAGATGTTATCACATAGAAACGTGGGACGAAAATGAACCTTTTTTTTTCTAGTGACCTCTAAGAAAGGAAATCAACCACTATGTAAAGATGGGAACGCTTACTTACCTTCTCACCCGATTCAAAATCAACACCGCTCTCTCACAACATCAAATAGAAACCTCTTAAGTCTTCGGTCTTCAATTGTTGATGATAAACTCTTGAACTTCGTAGAACCTTGACAATCGTAACTCTTTTTCTCAATTATTTGTCGTTTGAAACTTTTTTATAGATTTCTTCTTCCCCGTGGCCTTATTGAATGAATATAAAAACAAAAATACACTAAAAAAAATAAAATATATTTTTATATATATTTTTATACTTTTTTTTTCTTTTTTCAAAATAAATAATGAAACTACTATGGCCGTGGGATAAGAACTTACCACTTGATTCTTCACAACTTGTATTGTCTTGATATCATAAATTTCATTATCTCTCATCTTTTGATTTCTTTGCTCTTGTACATAAGTCTTCAACATGTATATATAATTTTGCTCATTGTATTATTGTTTTACTTGAATCTGAATGTTGCTCTTTCTTGTACTGTTGCTTGTAAACCTTGAACGTCTTCAACTTTTCTTCAAATTTTTGATGTCGCCCCGCTTGTCAAAAGAATAGTGCCAACTGCAAACAAGACTACAAGATAGAGTTAGCAATTCTGATGACACCCTCATAATTGATAGAAATAGCACTCAAGAGATCAAAAAGTAGTGCTGAAATTGGTGCGAGGTTGGATAACTCATCATTCTACCCAGAGTTTGCGCATATGAAACACTCTAAACGGAAAATTAAAAGTTTGGTGCCTCACTCATGGGTATTGAATGATCAAATTCTCTAATAATGTATTCTTTCTGCACCTAATTTTCCACTGACGGTTTAAGTTCCTTTTTGTCAGTTCTAGCCTTTTAACAATTAAGAAACCCGCATATAGTTCTCTGATACTTCTAAGTTCAGTTATTCTTGTAAGAACTTTGTATGTAAACTTATCTAGAAGTATACTAAGTGAGTCTAAAATCTATAAAAGTTGGAGGTTTATGCAAAAATATGTACAAAAAGTTCAAAAATTCTACCTATAAAAGTAAAGACTAAAAAACTCTACATGCTTAATCACTCCCCCACACTTAAACTTTACATTGTCCTCAATGTCAATTAACTCATCCAATATAAAATCAAGATGGGAAATCAAATAATGATATGAAAAACTACTAAAAATCAAAAGATAAAGATAGAAATACAAAACCAATGGGTTGTCTCCCATTCAGTGCTTGGTTTAACTTCTTCAGCCGGACCTTCTGGTTATCGACCGTAAACCAACAACCGAAAATTTGGGGATCCACCCAGATAATAATCTGCAATTCTAATAACAGCTTCACAAAAATATTAGCATAAGATATAAATCTTGAAACTGTTATTTGGTAGAAGGTTCCCCCACACTTAGTCTCTTCTACACTTGGAAGTGTATAAAGAACATAGAATGCGAGAACTTTTATGGTTTCCTCTCGGTGAACCTTCACAGTGTTAGAATCAAACACATCTAGTGGTAGATATTTAGAAGAAAAATAATTCTTAAGTATTTTTGCAGCATATATACTCAACCCTAAGTGATCTAGATCATTAAAACTTGGAACAATCTTTTGGGGAACTATTTCGATTGGGAGAGGATCAAAAGATATATAATTATGCTAAGGATTAGACCAAACTTTTACGTGATCCTCATCATGGGTATGCAATGAATCATTTACCTCATATGCGTCGTGGTCCTCTATCGAACTATTTGAAATCCATTCTTTATCATTTTCTACTTCAATCGAAATCTCAACGTCATTATTATCCTTGGCAAGCACAATTGGGTCTTCCACGAAATCAATCAATTTGGTTTCTTTCTCAATCTCCATCTCTTCAACACTCTCGTCATCGAACCAAAAATTGGGTTCATATGTAAGAGCGTCCTCTAATGTGTACTCCTTAGAGATATAAAAATCCCCACACTCCTCATCATCAGAATCAAATTCCGATCTAAATAAATCGTGTTCAGTGTAAACCGTAGGATAATCGATATGAATCTTCTCAGAAGAAATAACCAGGTCTTTTATGTTTAGAACAATGGTTCTATTATACCAAGGCTCCTCCTTTTGAATAGGCGAATGATCATTATTATTATCTGGAGTTAGAATAACTTCATCATCGTTGCAAGGAATTTCAGAAGGTTCATCATCTTTAGTATCAATCGTTTGGCTTTGAGTCCAAACATTTTATTTCGTCATCTCTTCTTTAAGTTGACCCATGTGATTCTTCGGAACTTCCATATTCCCGCAAAGTTCTTGGAGTGTATCCAACATCTTTTGATTCTGGTGCTTAAATTATTCAAACATCTGGATAATGCTAGCTTCTAAGTTAGGATATTTTATCCCTTCACTTAAGAAAATATCTCTGGCACAAACCTCCTCCCTTTGAATGGGTGAATGATCATGGATACAATCGGAAATAGGGTCAAGAATATTGTACTTAGGTTCGGTTGATAAACTCTCTCTAAAATTGAATCCATACGTGTCGTATAATGTCGGAATTCATTTGACAAACTAGAAGAAACATGATTAGTAGCATAACTATCCTCTCATCCTTGTGATCGTTCACGTACATACCCATCATAAGGTTGTTGATATATATGAGAATAATCGTAAGGTTCCGTAGGATATTGATCATAACCAAAGGACTGGTTTTGATCATACACATGGTACGATTGGTAGTTGTCATAAGAATGAGATTGAAAACCATATTGATTAGCACTATAATATGATTGATCTTGTGCATCGTACATCTTATTTCCATAAGGAAACATGACAACTCACAAGAATAAAAAGAAAATCTAATAACAAAAATAAACATTGACACATACAACCTGTTTTTCAGAATTCACCTCCTATTTTGACGAGATTTGAACACTTTCAACGAGTTATTAACACCACGAAAACCTAAAAATTTGAAAAACACCAAAGAAAAAGGTGAAAAATTCTAAACTACTAAACAAACTAAAACAAATAAAAAATCAATTAGCCCCTGCTCCCCGGCAGTGACGCCAAAATTTGATGCGTGTGGTAAGTGCAACAAATTACTCAAGATAATTTCCACTAATTAACAGGTAATATAACGATATTAAGGATTTTTCCCACAAAGAGTTGTGTAATTAATAGGTTATTTAGATTAGCAAAACTAAAATAAAGTAAAATACAAAGAGGGGTTTTGAGATTTAAAGTAATTAAAAAGAATAATAATAAGAATAAAGAGATGATTAGAGATTCCTTCGACGTTACCAAACGTTAACTCGAGTAGTATACTTATCTATCTTTTGTTAGAATCATTCATCACCAACCGTAGAATAACAACTAGATTAGTGTTATCCCCAAAACTCCTTTTATCACTGGATACGGAAGTTCTCGACTACCAGATTATATTCGTATGAACCACCAAGTAGTAGATGACTCAAGGTGTAACCCAATCGAATGCTTTAAGCTTTGTGAATTTAGGATCCCAGTAGTTAAACTCTTAGATCAAGGTCCACTTTCTGTTGTTAGCTTCACTCGCAATTGCTCCACAGAATCCCTTTGTAAAGTCTCGCGATTTCTACTTATATACGAGTCGATGGAAAATTAATTATCTCATAACTCAATACTAGCATTAAACTGATCAATAGATTAATCCAATTGTACACTTGAACAATCTAGAAATCAATCATAAACCCTAGATATAGTGAAAACAAAAGATAATGATAAAAACTCCAAATAGACTTGTATTACTAATAAAGATTCACGCTTAAAACATTGAATTCATCCTTAATCAACAAAAGGTTTAGCTACTCATAATACAAAAAAGAATGGTTTCCCCCTAAAGGGGTAAACCCTAGCTAGGTTTAACATGTAAAGATAATAAGAGATTAAGAGATGTATTCTTTTATAGACTTTTATGCTTGGCCTTCAATTCTCCTCTTTATAGGGTTTATAATCCTTCCGGGACCGTGTTTCCTTGAGTTAGAAATCAATTTCTCGTCCAAATCAATGTCGAGTTTGGCTATTATTGAGCCTGGACTTAGTGGCCGAACAGTTCTCTGTAGACTTTTCAAAAACGTGATTTTTACGCTCAGGTTCGGCTACTATTTGATATGTACTTTTCCGGCCGAACCTGACAACTCATTTTTTCTCCAGGCAGTGTCAGGTTTGCCTACTAATTGCATGATGGATTTCTGGCCGAACTTCTCTCTGTACACTCAAGTCTTTCAAGCTTGTTTTGCCCATAACTTCTTCATACGAACTCGAAATGACCTCATTCTTTTCGGATTGGCTTCGTCTTTTGATTTTATTCAAGATGATAAGAAACCTTGGATTTGAGTAAGTGGAATTTGTTCTTGGATCCTTCTTCATTTGCAATGCTTTAATTTCTTGCTCATTCTAGCACTTTGTAGCTCCTTTTTGGATAGTTCACCTAATATGACATATAAGATAGAAAATAAAAGTAATAACAAGTAATATGCAAGAATTACAGCTAAAAAAAAGTATGGATTCGTCACTAGAATCATATGAATTATGCACTTATCAGTATGCAACATGAGCTAATGATACCTTCGCATAATACAAGCTTCATGCTATAAGCATATTGACGCTTACACATCAAATATGTATCAACGTATAGGATACATCGTATAAATTTGCATTACCTCTCATGCACATTCAACCCAGGATCCCTCCCTATATATGTCTCAAGTGCATTTCCATATGTATGGAAAAGAAGGGTAAGGGACATCCATCGACTGCACACCAGTGATGCATCCTCGAGCATGCATCAGGGTATAATAGTGCTTTGGCACTATAATGCGGTCTCGGGTAAGCTACACGGGACAGTGATGCTTCCTTGATTATGCATCAACTTCTAACCAACACCCCCTCCCTATATATGTCTTACCGACAAAAATATAAAAAGAGGGGAGAGGACATTCATCGACTGCACACTAGTGATGTGATGTGTTTTAGAAATAGTGGTAAAAGATTCGATACCCAGACTTGTAAAGATTTGATTTTTAAACCTAATTTTTAACACTAAAATTAAAGAAGATTAAAGTAGAATTGATTTCAAATTATGGAAATAACTGAGACTAAGGATTCCACCATTATCCAATTTTTCAAGTGATTTACCATTAACAATTATTTTGCAACTCACACATTCAATTGGTTCTAAATATTGTCAAAGTTAGATTTTCAAAATAATAGTTGTAAATCAAAAGTATGAGACATCAATATCTCTAAACTAAGCATGACTCATCAAAAGAAAACACAACTAATTGTTAAAAATCATTATTTTAAATTTAATTTAAAGCAAATAATCATAAAAGAATTATAAAAAATCAATAAGATAAAAATATATCACTTTATTATTGGAAAAATGGCTTCCTCCATCGCCTCAGCAATGGGGTCTAGCTCTTCATGTCAACCACTCTCTTAAAATACATGTTCATAGCTCAAAGTGCTTAAAAGAAGAGAAAAACAGAAGTAACACAGACAACTACGCATATAAGTGTTGCTGAGACTGTTTTCTGTATTGTTGAAGAGAAATTAAAACAACGAATAAAGTACGGCCCCTGGACACAACAAAATATGAAAGAAAAGGTGGTAGAATCAGCAACTGTTTTCTCCTGTGGTCTGTTCTTCTTCACGAGAATTTTTCTGAAATTTTCCGGCTCAATCTGAATAGTTTTTTTCTTCGATCTGTTGAGTTTATATAGGCTTATTAAACCCTAACACATCATCCTTAATCGACAAGGACTTCCATCTCCATCCAAATCCAACTCCAATCCCGTGATAATCCAAATCGGAGAAAGATTTTATTTCCGGCTGTAAGGTGGACTTCCAGCCATGTTTCACGGCAACAAAACCTCTTCTTGGCGTGTTTTTAACACGTTTTGGTTGTTACTTCAAACTGATATATCAAAATCTCTCTTTTAAATCCCAAAATACTCGCTCAAACCAACTCAGACTCTGTTTTACGCGTGAAGAGTTTCTTCCCGCTAAATCCGGTTTTAAATTCAAAATGGAGGGTGCCCCTAATCCATCTGGTGGGTGCCTTTATCAATTCTTCCGGGTGCGTTTAGTAATTTTCTGGGTGCCTTTATCAAATTTTTGAGCCAATTTTTCCACAAATATTTATTTCTCAAAAATACCTACAAAGACATAAAAACTCATAATAAGTACAAAATCAAGCACTACTAGAATAGAGAATTAAGCACAATTTAGACACAAAAATGTGTCTATCATGATGCATCCTCGAGTATGCATCACGACATAATAGTGCTTTGACACTATAATACGTTCTCGAGTAAGCTACACTGGACAATGATGCTTCCTTGAGTAAGCATCAACTTCTAACCAACACCTTCTCCCTATATATGTCTTACCGACATTTCCACAAGTATATAAAAGGAGGGGAGAGGACATTCATCGACTGCACACTAGTGATGCATCCTCGAGTATGCATCACGGCATAATAGTGCTTTGGCACTAAAATGCGTTCTCGGGTAAGCTACATGGGACAGTGATGCTTCCTTGAGTAAGCATCAACTTCTAACCAACACCTCCTCCCTATATATGTCTTACCGATATTTCCACAAGTATATAAAAGGAGGGGTGAGGACATTCATCAACTGCACACTTGTGATGCATCCACGAGTATGCATCACGGCATAATAGTGCTTTGACATTATAATGTGTTTTCGGGTAAGTAACATAGGGTCAGTGATGCTTCCTCCAGTAAGCATCACGGCATAATAGTGCCTTAGCACTATAATACGTTCTCGGGTATGCAACATAGGCTCAGTGATGCCTCCTTGAGTAAGTATCACGGCATAATAGTGCCTTAGCACTATAATGCTTTCTCAGGTAAGCAACATTCGTTAATGTTACATGCCTTAGTAAGGGTCAATCATAATGATACTACAGCATGGTAATGCTTTTATTAGTAAGCAACATAGTAAAATGTTGTATCTCTGAGCAAGGGACAAGCCTAGCATCATAATGCCAAGATAATTTTACAACCAAGCCAAGCGAATGCACTCACACCTTAATGCATTTCTTAGTAAGCTTCACAAGCTTGAGATGAAGCTTCATCCCATATAATAACGCATCCCTGGGTAAGCGTCATACGAAAAATATGAAAAAAATATAATTAAAAGTTGATGCACATGGCATGCCATACTTGTTAGTTCGAAAAGTTGTACCAAAACAAACGACGTCACCGAAAAAATCCATAATCGATTACCGACTTTGCATCTGCCAAAAAAAAGTTACAGGCTTGGTCATTTTTATCCACTTGTACTGTATAAAAGAAAGCGGGGTTCTCATTCTGCATACGCCTGAAATAATTTAAAGCAACTTGTGCATCTCCTTCTTTGTAAATCTCTCTACGCCTTTTCTGCAAATGATTAACGTGAGTAAAATTCAAATGTTTTGAACCATGATGATCAGCGCTCATAATTGTAAATGTTTGTGCTGGTCCACATCCTCCGGAATGAAGTGATTCGATGTATGTAGCTTGTTGTGGTAATATTCCTCGTTGAGACCTTAGAAGATGGGCTTCTGATAGATCAGCGAGTTCATGATTGTGTTCTTCATTAAATTTTACTACAACTAACATACCACCTTGTGCAATACATTGGATACGAGTCATGCATCCTGTACGCAAGACTGGTTGTTCCTTTTGAGGTGTCCCTCTTTTGTGTCTCTCTTTGAATCCTTCTTTTGAACATAGAAGTATCCTTTTTCGAATTTGACCGTTAGGTGATCGCTTAACATGGCCTTTACAAATGCTAAATCCCTTCCGTCTGGCATACTCATTATAAAATTCAAACAGTTTATCGTCTGATTCAAACACCATCCCAAGTTTTGGCATCACTAATCGTACAACAACTTACCAATTCATTTTCATCATACATACTTTGTTCTATGTTTTTTTCACCCGAATCACTGTCTCTACTATTCGAGTCAGATTCCGACTCTAAACAATTATCACCATTGTGCAAAAAGCTCGAACCTTGATCAAAGTCTTCAGTTGGCTTTAAATTGAGATCCCACAAGGCAATGTCATTTCTTCTCTCCATGTAACCTAATTCATAAATTTTGCAACATTAAAATAAGTGATTAATATATCATATTTTTTCATACATAAACACAAACTGTAAGTAAAATTAAGAAACATGATTATGAACTAACTGATGCATATCATAAAAACACAATTAATTCAAATATATATAAAAAAAAAAAGAATTATGGAATTTGTTCTAAACAAAAATATTATCATTATTATCCTTTAATTTTAACTTAGTACCTCTTACAGGTGATGATGCACTTTCTAATGCCAATGATAAACCCAAAAGTGATGATGAAGAATTGGTGTTTTGTTAACAAAGTTGGAAAACAAATTGAACGTCCAAGATAGGCGGCAGTTATTATGCACCCATCAGTCTCGAATAAAAGAGACTCGTCACTTCTTTCTATATCATGCTTTAATTGTTGCACGCAGACCAAACACCTTAGACGTCCACGGTCTTTCTAGGCATCTATTGAACAGACTGTTATTAATTACCCACTAGGCTGGAACAGAATAAAGTCATCACTTCTTTCAATATCATGCTTTAGTCTTTTATTGAAATTTGAAGAATTATTTTCATTCAAAAAAGACCATATATATACCCATTCGTTCCCATTTGTAAATCACACCTTCCACACTTCAAATAACATAATTGAAAGATTATTTTTATCTCTCCGTTTTAGAATTATGGCTTACCAAAATTTTAGTATTAATGCTGATAATTTTACCTTAGAGGAAGATTTATTTCTTTCTCGAAACTTAGTATTATATTATCTAGCAAGGGGTCATGAACGTCGGATGAATGGTTCAATGAGCATGGAATGGTTAAAACATATTCATGCCAACTTTGTAAACCCTCACGAGACACATCCATACTAACTTTGATTATAGGTTTTATGGGTATATCTCTTTGTAAATCCTCACGAGATATAACTCGTCCATTGGGGCCGCCTAATGGTTTAAAGGCTTGTTGCACGTGCTAAGTGCAACCGCGACTCCTGCGAAAATGAGATATCTTAACATCTAGTGATGTATTGTTGTTCTGAATAAGTGATATTGGTTATTTATGATACTTCTGTTAATTTATTCATTACAACATAGTAAGCATATTGATAATACAAGAGCTAAAAAGTAACACCAAACTCACTTTCGCAGGCATCGCGGCTGCATTTAGCATGTGCAGCAAGCCTTTAAACCCCTAGGTGTCCCTAGCGGCCGAGTGGTGTCTCGGGAGAGTTTACAAGAGATATATCCACAAAACCTATTTGCATGGTTTCAAAAATGTTATTCGTCTCCAAAATATGACCATAAGTGTTCGATCAAGTCATTTCGCAAACGAATATGCGTATCTTTGTTGTATACTGCACGTCGGCGTTGCTGAACTCTCATTCTCGAAAGTTCGGCACTATGTTGTCTCGATATATTTACCGGTGCATGGTTGTGGCGTTGATCATATTCATGTGGACAATCACCGGGTAGACGCTCATCCTCCACTATCATATTATGTAAAATGATAACAATTTTCATGATATATACAAGTACGTCTGGATTCCACATTCTTGTAGTTTGTTTGACGATGGTAAATTGATTTTACAGTACACCAAAGCCTCGCTCTACATATTTTTGGAAACCTCTTGCATTGCTGAAATTTTTTATTTTTTCTTGGAATCTGGATGTTTAATAGACATCACAATAGTAGCAATCTCTGGGTATATGCCATCACCAAGATAATATCCCGTATCATATGGATGTCCGTTACCACAAAGTTCACTAGTGGTGTTTTCCCGTTGATAAGTTTTTTAAAAAT